>JASAND010025773.1:0-37607 GCA_030248195.1 Trissonchulus latispiculum
TGCTATGAAGTTTAAGCCTTATGACAGCTAAATGGTTTTCCTATTTCTGGAACTACATTCAATTTCTTTTTCACTACCAGAATTCCATACACATTTTTGGTAGCAGTAGCGTTTTCGGATTTTACCGACCTCTATTAGCTATGAGTACATCCAGTATCGATAATATTCCATGCGACAATTGCCATGCTAACATTCCCGAATCTATACAATGCGACTCCTGTTCAAAATGGTGGTGCCTACGATGTATAAACAATCAAGCCCCGGGTTCCCTGACCAACGAGTTGTACGAACGTCTACGTACGCTGAGCACACCATTTAATTGGAGTTGTTCTAACTGCTCTCCACTGACTTTGCCACAGCATCTGCTGCTTGATGCTATCTTTACGAGAGAGCAGTTGGTTAATGCTTTCCGGTGTGATCCAGAATCCCTTCAAGTCAGACGATTGCGATCCAATATTTCCACTCCGACTTCCCCTAATTCTCCTCCAAGTCCACGAACCGCGATGTTAACCCAAACCTTGTCCGCCCTCCCACCAAATCTCGGGTCAAGTCTACAACAACAACAACCAACTGCTTCCTCGAATCCAACTACACCTCCTCCAGATACCACGCAACTGATTCTTTTGCTACTGCAAAATCAAAACGAGCAGCAGCAAGCAGCAGAACGACGACACCGAGAAGATTTAGAAAGAATGGAGGCCCACAGACGGGAGGATATGAATACCATGCGGCTCCTAATTCAGCAACTAAACTCAACTACTGATAGAGGTAACACATCTCGCTCTGCCAGCGGGTCGGATCAAGTACGTTCTACTCTAACTACTGCTAATAATACGGTAAGAACCGCATCTCTCCCTAAGCTACAGCTCCCAAGTTTCTCAGGAGATAGACTACTCTGGGCTAACTTTTGGGACTCATTCGATGCCAATATAAACTCCCGTGCAGATTTGAACAACAAGCAAAAATTAGATTACCTCTTGCAATGCTTAAAAGGGTCAGCATATGACAAAGTCAAGGGTTTTGGCTTGCAAAGTGACAATTACCCCGAAGTTCTAGCTACGCTCCAAAAGGCCTACGGTGACATTAATGACATAAAAATGGACCATTGGAAGGCACTGGGCAATATCCAAGCAGTAAAAGAAAATCTTTCCAATTTAGAAAAATTCATAGATGATGTACGTGCCCTTTCCATTTCTCTAAATCGCTTAGGAGTTGACAAAAAGGTTCTGGATGCTTATGTCCCTTTACTACTGGAAAAGCTTCCCACAGAGCTCTACAAAAGTACGTCGCAAATAGCAATGCTTAAAGATCAAAACCTCACAAACTGGTCCATCGACGATCTTTTAAGCAACCTTGAAAAGGTCCTGAAGTGGACAACTAAAGATAATCTTATCAGACGAAAAAGGTCGCCACTACTTCAAAATGACCAGCATTTTGACTCTGATTCAGCACAGCCGACAACAAATAGCACCGTAACTTTTATCCAATCTGCAAGTCAAAATCAAGCAACCACTACCAAAAACAAGTTTCCGTGTATATTTTGTAATGAAATTGGTCACTACAGCGATACCTGTTACAAAATCACTAATATAAATCAACGTGTCGAAGTGGCTAAAGCAGGAATGGTTTGCTTCAAATGCTTAAGAAAAGGACATACAGCCAAAGTTTGCAAGCGCAGAAACACATGCTATTATTGTAAAAGTACAACCCACAATTCCGCTCTCTGTCGCAAGAAACACACAGTCCAAGCTCAAACTACCACTCAACACATTACTACTCAAGCAGAAGTAGCGGAAGACACAACTTCAGAACACTCCATACCAGAACAACCATTGCAAGTACATTTAGCCACTTCCGAAGAAAACGATGGTATCATCATGTCATCGTTCCAATGTACCGCCACTGATCTTGAAAACAAAAATACCACTCAAATTCAACTCTATCTGGACACAGGAGCACGGTTTTCCTGTATCAACACTGAAGCTGCTAAGAAACTTGGTTTGAAACCTATAAAGCAAGTCACATTAGAAACTGCAAGATTTAACTCAAATACTACAGAAAAGATTAAGGCGGATATAGTTCAACTCCGCCTCCTAGGACCACAAGGATTTAGCTTAGAAATGAACGTCTACTCCATTAAACATATGACCCCATCGCTTCCACTGTATCCAATAGACTTCGACAAGGAAACGTCAACATACATCAAATCATTCAATCCAATCAATTATCCACCAAAGCTGCCCCTCAAAATCCCCCTTGATCTGATCATAGGTATGGACTACTGGCATAATCTAATGGGGCCACACGCAGTCAGTAAAGTCGTACCTGTGGGTCGGACAATGGCTATCTACTTCACTCCACTTGGAAAGATGCTTTCAGGAAACTACACGTCCCCCAAAGATAAATCATCGCGGCTCTCATGGGATCAAACGATGCCGATGTTTTATCTGGATACTAAAGAAACAGAGAAACCGGAGTTCAATCTAAAAAGATTCTGGGATCTGGAATCTGTCGGTCTGCCACATGCCCCAGAAGTTGCTGAACAGGAACAAGCTCACTACAGGAAGTTCAAAGAATCGGTAGTAAAGTCGGAAGGTCGATACTACGTGAGATGGCCTTGGAAAGAAGAAAATCCAGATATAGCAGATAACTACAAGACTGCCGAACGCCGTCTCTATGCGACATTACGTACCTTGGCACCGGATATCAGCGACACAACAAAGCTAGGAAAGTATAATGCTATAATCGAGGATCAGCTAAAAAAGAATATAATTGAACCGGTAACCGCAGACACAAGATCGGGACCTGTGGTACACTTCATAGCTCATTTCCCTGTTATTCGAAACGACCGCCGCACTACAAAAGTGAGAATCGTCTACGACGCCAGCACTAAGACACCTAACCATGGTCCTTCACTCAACGATTTGATATATGTGGGTGAAAATTATCTCCAAAACCTAGTTGGTCTCATACTACGGTTCAGAAAGTCAAAAATCGCCATGATATCAGACATTGAAAAGGCATTCCTCCAAGTAGGCTTGCAGGAAGTGGATCGAGATAGTGTACGATTTTTGTGGCTAAAAGATCCTTCAAACCCGAATCTTCATGAAAACATCCAAATCTACAGATTCACAAGGATACCTTTCGGTGTTGTCGCTTCACCATTTCTTCTTGGTGCGATAGACCTTGGGGAATCCAGTACTTTCTTGAAATACTACTACTAATAATTCTTGAACTACTTGAAATACCCCACTGGATCGAACAATCAAAGGCAGAATTCTCCTACAACAACTCTGGAAAACAAAGATCGGATGGGATGACGAAATTCCAGACACCTTTAGATCGATATGGCAGGAAATCTCAACAGCTATATCCGAGGTTTCAACTGTGAAAATAAAAAGATACATCGGTCTCCATCCCAAAACTCCTTGTACACTGGTCTGCTTTGCGGACGCTAGTCCGCTAGCCTATGCAGCAACAGTTTACGTTTGTCAAACACAACCATCATCAGTAAGCAGTTTTCTGTACTCTAAAGCAAGAGTAGCACCAATACGACCTACCACAACGCTTCCACGGCTTGAGCTGCTCGCTGTGGTTATGGCAGCTCACATCCTTACCTTTGTGGAAACTCAGCTGCAACAACCTGTCGAAGAAAGATATATCTTCACAGATTCCCAGATAGCACTTCAATGGATTGCAAGCACAAAGTCATTAGACCCCTACATTGCTAGAAAAGTAGAAAGAATTAGAAGTGTCAAAAAAGTGAAATTCGGCCATGTATCATCAAGTACAAACCCTGCTGATCTTGCAACGAGAGGAATCGTTAATAACAAAGACCTCAACAAAGTTTACGCTCCAGAAGGAATTTGGCTGAGTGGCCCTAGTTGGCTACATCTTCAGCCTGAAGCATGGTCCGTGACATACTACAACCCACCAACGTCAAGTACAGTAAAGTCCATTCTGCCTATTCTCCAGACACCACTCCCTAAGGCATCTGCAGCCTCCACAGAAGGATTCCTAGGCATAAAGCCAGAAAACTACTCAAACCTACCTAAACTACTGCGAGTAACCTCTTACTGCCTTCGTTTCATACAAGCTTGCAAACGAAAAGCTATTCCGGCCACGATTTCTGTCACGGCGGAAGAAATGAAACAAGCAAGCACAGAGTGGATCCTTTCAGTACAGTCCGAGTTTTCAGAACACGCAAACTTACTACGAAAGAAACAGCACAATCAGTTCATCAAACAATTAGATTTGTTTCTGTGTGATGATGTCCTTCGATGCGGAGGACGGTTTGCCAACGCGCCTCTCGACTATGATCAAAAATTTCCCATCCTATTGCCCAAAGGTCATGCCTTCACGAACCTGATAATACAAGCGGCGCACAAGGATGTACACCACTTTGGACCAAAAACAACGTTAGCCTATATAAGAAGAAAGTACTGGATTCCCCAAGGTCTATCACAAGTCAAAAGGATTCTAGGTAGTTGTCTCGTTTGCCAGAAGACAGAAGGTGGACCACTACGGCCGCCAAAGATGGCTCCCCTTCCCAAGGAGCGTCTGACCCAGGCACCGGCATTCACTCACACAGGAATTGACTACCTAGGACCTCTCTACGTAAAGTCAAGAACGAGCAAGCCCTGTCAAAAAAGATGGGTTTGCATCTTTACATGCTTTGCAACAAGAGCCCTGCATCTGGAGCTGGTATCAGATGCTTCAGCGGAGTCGGCACTAAATGCAATAAAACGGTTTATATCCAGGAGAGGTGCTCCCTTATCGTTCATGTCAGACAACGCAAAATGCTTCAAGTCGGCTTCTGAGATGCTGACGAGTCACCTCGCACCGTTTCCAGCGTCTCAGAACTTGGAAAGTTACCTGGCCAACAGACAGATATCTTGGAAGTTCATCCCAGAGGCTTCCCCTTGGTATGGAGGCCTTTATGAGCGACTGATAGGGCTTGTCAAAAGAGCGCTACGGAAGACACTTTGGAAAGCGAAGGTAGAAGACGATGTCTTGAACACCCTTCTCTGCGAAATAGAAGGCACTTTAAACTGTAGGCCACTTCTCAGTCTTTCATCTGGATTCAAGGACTCAAGCACACTCTGTCCAGCCGACTTCATAGCTCCCTCGACGCGTTTGGGATTATCTTCCAACGACGAGACCCCAGAAGACCCATCTTTTGTGCTGGGGTCAAAGTCAGATGTCTTAATAAAGCATCACATGGCTCTTGCAAAAAGACTAGACCAATTTTGGAAGACATGGAGCACTCAATACCTCCAGGAGCTACGTGCGGTTCAAACGGCCTACTTCAAGCAGAGGAAAGGAGAAAAGGACTGGGAGCCAGCCATAGATCGGGTTTACCTGGTACGGGCTGGTGGTCCGCGAAATACTTGGAAGATGGTAAAGTTGGTGGAACTATTTCCGTCCTCAGATGGTAATATCCGTTATGGCAGAGTTCAGTTTTCCAACGGTAACTGTTCTCGACGTGCCATAAAGGAACTGGTCCCTTTAGAAATGGAACTACAACGGGGGCCGGAGGATGTTGAAAAATGAGTTGAAAAGGAAGAAGATCTTGAGATTGAAACAATTACCTTTAAAAAAAGCTGAAAAACGTAATGACAGAAATGTATATGTATAACCAGTTATATGATATACATGCTATGAAGTTTAAGCCTTATGACAGCTAAATGGTTTTCCTATTTCTGGAACTACATTCAATTTCTTTTTCACTACCAGAATTCCATACAGGTATGGCTTTGTGTAAATTTGACCCTATGGGCTTTAATTCTTTATGAAAGTGGATGAAACTTTCCAAATATACTATTTCGGTGCTCTTTAACATTCTGGGACCAGTCCCACATTGTTAGGTGCAAAGATAAGAAAGTTTTGGTTTTTGCCATTATTCTCTCAGCACATAGTCGAGACACCAGATTGGTTGGTATGGCTAGAAAGAGGGCACCAAAATGAACATTTTTGCTTTTACAACTTTTGAGCTATCTCTAGTGGTTAAGTCAGTATAAGCCAAAAACGATTTTTGGGGTCCAAAAATAGCCGTTTTTGAGAAAATCAGTTTTTTCAAAATTACTGCCAAATCGTACGGACAATTTTGGTTTATTTATACTCGATCGATACACAGTCTCATTGCACATTTTATCAATGCCTATTAGCCGAAGTTTGTTGCTCTAAGCTAGAGATTTGGCCGAAAAACCATTTTGGCAAAACTGCGATTATTTTGTTTTGAACATCGATTTCTCAAAAACTACCCAATGGATTCGCGTGATTTTTGGCAGAATGAGAATTCGCACTGTTGCGGAGGGACATTTTTCTTGGTTTGAGCTAAACCATCTCCAGTTGCGAGAAAATTCAATGCAAAGTTACGAAATTTCGTGTCACCGCACATTTAATGGATTTTCTTGACCGTTAAGACCTGCTGAGCCAAATCCAAAAAAATGTCCCTCGGCGCACATGTCCTTTATAGGACAGCACAAGAAAAAATTTTGGCCGATTCCACAGTTTTGAGAAATCGATGTTCAAAAATTTTTGGTCTATATTCAGCCTGTCAGATGTCAGTATGTCAGAAAATTTTAGCTATTTTCCGGATTTTTACCAGTTTCGTACTTTCATGAGAATCTGCAGATTATAAGCTTTAAAATGATGTATAGAGCTCTTTCCAACTCACAAAATTGCGAAAGTTATGGCGTTTCAAAAAATACGCACAAAAGCACTGCACAAAACGATACCAGCACCTTAAACTGCCGAAACCTTTAAAAATAAAATATAACTATAGCTTTTGTTTCTTGAATACAAATTTATTTTAATTATATGCTTAATTTAGGTAAATTCGATTTAACAATTTTAAAGGGTGGATAGGATGAATGAATAAATATATACCTAAATAAATGGAAATGTAACATAAAAATTAGAAGTGAAAGCTGTAAAGATTAGTTAAAATTCCTACAATTAATACCATCCAGCAAAATATCTACTACGTCAGGGAAATTTTTCCGGGGGAAAGAATTTCCCAGTAAAATGGATTAAACACTAGGTATCAGGGATGGAAACTGGGTCATGGGTCATTGGGTCATGGGTCGTTTGGGTCGCCATTTTTGCTTGGGTCACTGGGTCTTGGGTCACTAATTTTGTGAAACCGTTGGGTCAATATGGGTCTGGGTCAAGCTTCCTGTGGGTCACTTTGAGTCTGGGTTAGCAAATTGTAGTGGGTCATTTTGGGTCTGGGTCATAGGGTCTTGCCAATCTTTAAAGTAGCTTCCAGTTTCAGTTTTTCTGGTGGAAATTTAGCCAATTTTAAAATAAAACCCAGTGTTCCTTAAAAAATTTTCGCGCCTTCGGCGCCATCACTAACCATTTTATTGAATTTATTACCCGCTTCGCAGAAATAGTCGAATTAAGTGTGAGTTGCCTTGGCCAGCCATTTTATTTCAGCGGGTTCATATAGTAAAAGCCACGTAACATGGTGACCACATTTCTATGGATTTTGAAATATAGAATCATAACAAGAAAAGCTTTGAAATTTCGTTAGGACCCTTAGCGTTTACCAGTGATCTTGAGTGATCAACTTTTTGAATACATGCTACAAACTTTCCACCGGCACAGGGTTCTCATATGTGCAGTGTGTGGAGTGGACCTATAGAGTGTCGCTCACTCCTAGTCTGTACTGTCACACATTAGTTGACCTCATAGGGCTTCCAGGCCAGGACGAGCAAAAGTTAATCAAAGGTTAAAAAAAGAATCAGAAGTTATGGCTTTTGGGGAAATCGCGAGAGATCCCTCGTCTCACATTAAATAAAAACCGGGTCCTTGTCTAAGGTTGCAAATCTAATGAATCGAAATTGAAAACCGCCGGTCCATGTTTAACTGATTTTTGTAAAAAACAAACTGTCGATTTAGTTTCACAAAAAGAGTGAAATGTACTTATTCTGGATTCAAAAAATCAAAAGTTAGGGCTGGTGGAAAGCGTAAAAGATCTCTTATATATTCTTCGCCTCTTTTCAAAATTTACGGTGTTTTAAAATTACTGCACAAAAGGACAACCACGTTTAGGTAAAATCAGTCTGGGGCACGTTAATCTATTGGGTCACTTGGGTCTGGGTCACAAAAATTCTTGGGTCAGTTGGGTCTGGGTCACGAAAACGTTTGGGTCATTTGGGTCTGGGTCACCAAATTTTAAAATTTTATGGGTCGCCTTGGGTCTGGGTCAAATTTGTGTTTGGGTCGTGTGGGTCATGGGTCACAAAAAGTGACCCAGTTTCCATCCCTGCTAGGTATTTATTAATCAAAAATATTTTATCCTGTCTTAGCCGGACTAAGTTATCTATTATCCATTTGTTCGATGACGAGCTACTTTTTATGCCTGTGGAGTCTAGAGTCTACTTTATGGTACATACGTAAGATAACATAATTTTCTTACCCGTGCAACCTTCATAAGCATCACTATAGTTTCTGTAGTTGGTGGTTGTGCACTCTTGTTGCAGCTCAGTATCTTGTCTGCTCAACTGAGCAAAAGTTGAAGTTCCAGGAGCTACCAGTACGGATTTGGGAAGATAGCTTACGTCTCGATTAGCTATGGCTAACTTGTGACCGACTTCGAATTTTACGTTGTATCTAAGCAGAGGTTGTAACCTTTGATGTTCCACAATTTCCAGTAACAGTCCTTTACCAGGACCAGGGCATGTCTGAATTGCTTCTCTTCCCTTCTTCCTTGACGTTATCGAAAAGCAAACACCTTCGTCCGTTAGGATAGGCTTGGCAACCTCACAGCAATTCATCGGCGTATGATCAAATCCACACCACTGAAACGTTTCCCTACAATCGATGGCAATGTCGGTTAAGAATTGTTTTATGTCCAACTGTTTGCGCCCAGTTTTCTGTAGCCATTTGTGATATTGTTCATCTAAAGTTTGGAGTTCTGCTGCGGTGTAGTCTGGATAATGAAGATCAGTATTTGTTAACGTTCCCAGGAGGTATTCTAAGACATCCAGGCTCATTTTTTCCATTTCCACTTTGGTGCCGTTTATCCATTGTCCGGGGCAAAGACGAACCTCTGGGAAGTCTATATCCGCAAGACCTACATAATTGATACTTGTCACATAGGGTCTGTGTATGTACTCGTAGATGACCTTATGACTATTGAATACCAGCATGGACAAACAAAAGACGGAAACAATACTCCATGCGATAAAATAGGGCTTCCCTTTGTCTAGTGGAAGTAAAGCTTTTTTTACCGACAACCAGTACTTCTTTCCCATGCAGCCAGTACCTTCAGGGACGTATTTCAGAGACTACAGCAAAACTGCTGATCCAACACTTAACGGTAATTGTAGTGAGTCTGAGTCAAGCCATAAACAGCTTCAGCTACCACGCATTTGATTAAGAGTAAGTTACTGACAGATCTGCCCAGACATTATATATTCAATTCTCTAAAATCACCAACCTCAATCTTGCTAATAGTTAATAAAATGAACATCAACCATTTTGTAGGATGCTTTTGTTAGGTTTTAGTTCAAATTAGAATAGTGCAATTTAGCAGCTAATGATTCACGACGACACTGTTGAAGAAAAAACAAAGACGTAAATTGTGAAGATTACATTGCGAAATCTCGCCCACCTGCTATGTGAAAATTTTCCTGCATGGCTGGATGAATGAAGTGTTGTAAAGAGTTAAAGTTATTTCAAAAATGCTAAGAAATATTCTTAGTTATGATCCGTCTATCTATGTTATATCATCCCACCCTCGTCGCCAAATTTGGTACCGTTCTTCCGATATGCAACTAACAGTAGCTTGTAATCACCATAGCCAAGAGTTAATAATAGCAAGAGTACGACACCGTACCCTTGCTAATGGAATTGGCCAGTCATATGCTCGGAACATTAAGGTCGAAATCTCGGGGGGGGGGGGGGGGTCACGGTTAACACTGTTAACCATGTGTTTATATGCGTTTGAACTAAAATGAATCTGATTGGCTAATCCCCTACCTTACGTCAAAATTACGTGTATAAGGTGACCCCCCCGAGATCTCGGGGGGGGCTCAGCTTAACGTTGTTAAGCGTGTGTTTATATGCGTTTGAACTGAAATGCATTTGATTGGTTACTTGGCTATCGTAACCCTCACCAGTGCATTTCAATAGCAGCAGCTAAGCACAACGTTAAGCTGAGCCCCCCCCCCGAGCTCTCGGGGGGTCACCTTCAACACGTAATTTTGACATAAGGTAGGGGATTAGCCAATCAGATTCATTTTAGTTCAAACGCATATAAACACATGGTTAACAACGTTAAGCTGAGCCCCCCCGAGATCTCGGGGGGGGGGGGGTCACCTTATACACGTAATTTTGACATAAGGTAGGGGATTAGCCAATCAGATTCATTTTAGTTCAAACGCATATAAACACATGGTTAACTGTGTTAACCGTGACCCCCCCCCCCCGAGATTTCGGCCTTAATGTGCCGAGCATCTGACAGGCCAATTGCACTAGGAAGAGTCCCGTGTCATACTCTTCCTATCATCTATTCTTGCTATAGCTCATGTGATAACCAGAGTTTTTTTTGGTTTTCGATTTGCGTCAACCTTGCGTCCCGCTGAGTTTAAGTTGCGTCCGGTTAAGAAATTTTGCGTCCAGGTAGAAGTTTTGTTTTATCGTGTTTTCTGTGAAAAAAAATCGATTTCTTTATAAAAATTTTGATAATTTCTTTAGTGTAACACTTATTTAGACTATTTAGAAAGTTGATGCTGATTAACATTAAAGCAGGAATACAAAGGTACCTACAGAACAGCGATGAGGGCAGTGTACACTTCGGGGGTTCTGGAGGGCGGAGCCCCCCAGAAGTTGAAGACTTTTTTGCAATTCCAGAATAATCCGCAATGGAAATGTTTAAAAAGATTTTATTTGGCACCTGTTGCATCTAACGCAATACCTTGAGTAATTTTCAATATTATTGACACACATTATTCAGATATTTCAATGTCATACATAGTTAAACTAACTAAAGTATTAAAAATTAATGAAATATTTAGGAATAATTTAAATTAATGACTAATTTAGGAAAGTGGTAAACACCAGGGGTCTGGGGGCGGAGCCCCCAAACCAGAAGAAATTTTTGGAAAAAACGGAAAAAATGGCACTGGAAACATTTGAAGTTTTTACAAAACTGAATTTTCTCCCGAAATAATGTTGCGTCTAGCTTGCGTCCCGTTAAAATTTCGTTGCGTTCAGATAAGAAACTTTGCGTCCAACTAACCTTACAACATGAAAGACACATCAATAATAACTAAAAATGTTAGTACAAGATGTTGTACAACCAGAACATAATAAAGAAACAGGGCCAGCCACTGCTCGTTATAATGTGAGGACTGGATGGAGTCGGGTTACGCAAATACCCGACCCTCTGGACCAATAGAAGATTTTATGGTGAATTTGAAGATAAGGATAATGAAAGGAAATAAAGGAGTTTTGATCTGACGGTTGAGACTTTAACGGATAGTTGATATATGTCCATAGAATATACATAACAGATTTGATGTGTCAAATGCAACGTTTAAAAACGCAACAGATGAAGAATGTCTGACTTTTTCGGGGAGAGAGCACCAATACTTGACAACTCAATCATAAAAACTGCTTGCCTTTATTACATCCAAACGGTTTCAATAACCCACTAACAGAGTCAATGGGTGGTCTCTGGTTTGCCCCATTGAATAAAGAAATTTTCAAAATTTAACTCAACTACGGAATAAACAGTTGAATAATTTTATATAACACTAAAGAATTTTTGCGAGTTCATCTCGTGGTCCTGCTAATGTTTCGAGATTTGCTTTTTTTAAAGGTTCCAGGTTATGACAAGTTGCTTAAGCCATGGGAGGTAAATGATTGTTTTACCATAACAACAGCTGATAGATCATTTTGTTTCTAAAATACTATCGAGTTAGAATTTGTTTCTGCGATTGTTTATAAGGTCCCATATCCTGTGCTATGTCCAGAGTCCAGTTAATTACGATTCTCTAGACAGAATGCTTTCGGACAAACCGTAAATTCTGAAAGCAATCAACTTTCTTCAGGCGTTATTGGGTCTCGCTTGTCCTTTTCTTGATAGGAACCCATTTTCAAGTGACTTGTGATACTGCAGATTACATGGGTACGTGTGTTGAGGGAAAGTTTCATTCTAAGGCATATGGGACTGTGCAAGCCTTTTTCTGTGTTTGACAGGTTATGCTAACACAGAGCTATATGGCTTCTATCCATTGATGCACATAGCCGAAACCATACATGGGAACTTCGGACTCAGAGCTCTAAACTCAATAGTTCTGTCTATGATGTATGTCACTGAATATTTCATCCCCCATTTGCGCTTCATCTATCCAAATGGCCTTAGTTTATAATATGAAGCTTCTGAGTTGTAGTGCATATGTTTTCCTTCTTAATAATTGATAATGATCTATTTTGGCAGACTGTAAATGAATAAACAGAGCCTACAGCATTTATGTTCAGCCTGCTTTTAGTTAATAAACTTCCAATAATTAAATGGTTTATAGATTAAAATTCTCCGTTGTCTAGCTAATTGTATTATTAACGTTGAGAGCTTCCCATGTTCATTGTCTGTCGTAAGCAGCCCTGAGAGACCTGTGGAGTTTCTATTAGCCAGGTAGAATCAATGACTGGCCGGAAAATTGTGCACTACCTTATCTTACTTTCTTCAGCTAAACTTCAAAGCCTAGGGGAGCCCAACATTGCTTGAAAATTTTCATCCATAGGATTTGTTTCGCCTAATGTATTAGTACTAAGCTGAGGTGTTGACATGGTTAATATTAACAGTTTCAGAGTTTGCTTTCAGATTGAGCTTTAAATTAATTTTACTTAAATTTGACATGGCTTTCGCCTCAGCAGTTGTTTTAATTTTATTGATTGTTCAACAGCTTACAGGTCAAAAGTAAGTTTTCCGTTTTAATTATCAAGACTATGTATAGTAAGGAGGAGTGCATAGCATAAGACAAGAGTATGATAGAAGCTGCTACTGTCCCATACGCCGAGATTTATGATGATTTCAACTGTATCGCGAGAAAACATGCGTGGACGCGCGTCGACGCATTTATATATATAGCCTTTGACACGCGTTTGCGGTCGTAATCATGTCAGTTGGATATTAAAATGCTAAAACGGCCGGATGCGCTGACTCGTGTCAACGCGACAATCCTACGTGTGTTTTCACGAGTATGAAGGCACCTTAAGTTGTATAAGTAGCTGAAACATTTCATGTCGACCGGGTAACTCGAAGACTTGGTTTTCCAAAAAATAAAAAACATAGTACATAACTATCTGTATATAATATACATTTTAAGTTTAGCCTAAAAGGACACGGATTTTAGTTGCTCTAATCATAGGCAAAGCCACTGTAGCTAAAATAGACACTTTTAATTCTATTGGTTAATAATAATTTATATTACAATATTAATCAATACTTTTGAAAAATTACGCTAACATATCGTTAACGCCAAAACCAGGAACCGTATTTTTCGGACGATAGTAAGTAACACGATCTTTCTAGTTCCCCGGAAAATTCCTAAAATTTCCGAGCACTAGTGGCGCTCTCGCCACTACATAGAAGAAAATGGAACGTCCAGAAAATAAAATTTAGTTTTGATGACAGATTGACTCTGCTGCTTCAACATCTCGGATTCCTTTGCTTTTTCAGTTCCAAGCAAAATGTTTGACCTTTCAGAAGGAAAAATCTTAGTTTTTCAAAGATTCAATAGTTTCATAAATTTTTACAATTTTGAAACTGCCAAATATGGGGTTTGCCAAATATGTCAAACAGCTTATTACAAATAGGATAAGAGAAACTCAAAAGTAAATTATAATGGCTAACTCTCTCGACAATATTGCTGTTAAAAATTTCCAATGTTATATTTGAGCGCTCTAGATTAGTGAATACTTTCGAGCATAATGGTTACATTTCAGTGGGTATATATGGGTGAACGTGGTAATATATGGGTGAACCGAAATCAGTTAAATTGGACATGAAAGCTAGCTGGTCAGAAGTAGTGTTTGAGGCCGGCCGCCGGCTGGGATACAAATCACCAATTAGAAATTTACAAAATAGACCAACTAAGCTTAAAATGGACTCCAAATATAGTTTTGCTAATTTTTTATGCAATGCTGTGCTATTTTTCTAAGATAACATCCGAAAATAAATATCTTAACAATTATAATAACTGCACTGCAAACTGCTTTAGGCCGGTAGCCGGCCGGCCGGCCTCAAACACTAGTCAGAAGCTGCTAATCTTTTCTTAATCTTTCTAGTCACAGCTAGTGTTGTGCCGTCAAGACGTTTTCTGGGCCGGGCCCGGGCCTACTAACATCACCGGACCGGGCCTCTGGCCGGGAAAGGCCCAGCCCGGGCCCGCCCCGGGCCCGGAGATCCGATTGAAGGCCCGGGCTCGGAGGCCCGGCTCGGGCTGGGCCTGCTCTTCCAAAATCCGGGCCCTGGCTGGCCCGGGCCCGAAGGACCAATTCAAGACCCGAGCACAACTGTAGCCTCAACTCTTCGTACTGGCCACTTATAGCTACTAATCTTGCAATAATATACTACTACTACTACTACTACTACTACCACTACTACTACTACTACTACTACTACTACTACTACTCCTACTACTACTACTACTACTACTACTAATAATAATAATGATAATAATAATAATTAAAAATTAATGAAATGAAATTGTTTAGTAACATCGATATCGACAGATTATCTGCCGTCATCGACTCAATTATTGAAGACGCATTTTACGACAATACTCAATTTCATTTGTTGAAAGAGGTAAGTGAAAATATATAACATTTGATAACATTTAAAATGGTTGCCCTTAATATTCATGCAGCTGTCTTCACAGTGATAGCAAAATAGAATAGTTTCGGTTTCGACTGGTTAAATTGGTACATAGCTTGAAATAATTGCTGCTGTTACTTTACTGATGTGGGTAAGTAACTGGCTTCTTTGTAGTTAAAAACTATCATTTCTAATTTACAAATAATGGTTCACTCGGGCCCGTTGCAAAAAAGTGATTAGTTGATGAGTGATTAGTGATTAGTTGGTTAGTGTAGCAGTTTTTCGAGCAAAACGTTTCCTGCAGCTCACCATTTTTAGAGTTTTTGGTACCACATCCTAGCTGTTTAAGGGGGGGGGGTCCATTTTTGGCCGATTTTTCGACCATCTCCGATTTTGCTCATTTTCACATATTTTGTTGTCCAATCGGTATATTTTAACGAGTTTTTGAAATTAAAGTCGGGTCTTTTACGGTTAGCGAGTAATTCCACCTCATAGTTGATGTCAGTATGTGTTAAACATAGGAAACGGAAAAAGTGGTGATTTTTTCCGTGCGCCAGAGAAATCTCGACAACGACAAAACGAAACAGTTCAACGTCCATTTTATATTATAAATACGACCAAGAAGGGTGATTTGTAGGAAGTGGAATTTTAATTTAGGCCTTCAAAATTTTTTAATTAATTTTTAAAGTTGGAGAATAGCCGAATTTGACAGTTTTGCAACGTTGAAATTGGGGGTCAGCAACTTTGATGAAATACTGTGAAAGTTCTAAGGCATAATTAACAATTCTACTTCCTACAAATCACAGCATATGACAAGACATTTCGAATGATACCAATTGATCCTGGTTAGGTCTGCCCAATTTCGAGATTTTTCTGGCGCAGAGTTCTCAATTGTTAGCAAAATTTCGGAAATTCCTGTTTTTTGGCAAATAACATAGAGCTATGGCAACACAGACCCGTAAAATGTTAGGCTATCTATGTGCGCGTCATTATTGATGACTTTAGGTCAAGTTTGGGCAGAAATGGTGCAAGTTAGTGCACCCAGTTGGTGACTGGGGTCAAATATGGGGGCCTGACAACCACAATCTCAAAAATGGCGATTTTTCAAGTTTTTCGAAATACGTTAAATTTTATATCAATCAAAAGCTCTCAGTGCAGGGATGAATTCTTCTCATAGAACTATGACTCGGAAATGCTTCTATTTTAAGTTAAGCGCTCTTAAATATTTCATTACATCGGGGGGAACAGGGTCCTTGTTTCCTCGGAAAATCAGTTAAGGAAGCTTCTGATCATGCTTATCTGGCTTGAATCCGTTCGAAATTGATTTTATTAATTGTTTTTAAATGTGCATAACAAAATAAGCTAAATATATGAAGTTGATTTGCGCAAACTTGCTTCAGTTGTCTGCAGCACCCTCATTTTCGCTGATATTCAAATTGTACTCAATGAATTGCTCATAACTTACGGAGAACTGAACGAAACAACTCAAAATTTGAACTTGAAATGTACGACATATATGGGTAGACTATGTGTGAAAATGAGCGAAATCCGTGGTCTAAAAATTTTTCACGATGGACCCCCCCCCCCTTAAGTGCTTTATCCATAAATGATGAAGTGTTTAATTTATCCTCACTGATTCATTCAATCAAAGGAAAATTAGCCTTGATTATCCTCGAAAAACTGCTACACTAATCAACTAATCACTAATCACTCATCAACTAATCACTTTTTTGCAACGGGCCCGAGTGAACCATTATTTGTAAATTAGAAATGATAGTTTTTAACTACAAAGAAGCCAGTTACTTACCCAATCAGTAAAGTATCTTTATCTTTATCTCAACTTATCACTATTATGCAACGGGCCCCAGTGTGATACGAAGCTCTCTCCTCCATGCCGTCTGCTTTTACGGTAACTATAAGATTGTCTTAGAAACTCACTCATCCGCTAAGTCTTGCCTAACTCTTGGATTCTATATTGCTAGGGATTTGAAAAGCACTATGAAAATGCATTTACTGACTACGTTGCGGACATGAAGCCAATGATATCTTCTTATCAAGAGACTGTATTCCAATATCTCGACAAGAAAATGATAGCGCTGCAGGTAGATATACTTAAATTGTTTTCAATGTATCATCACACTAGAGTCCATTTACCATTTTCCACGTTGTGCCCGTTTGGTATATTAAGCTTGATTACGCAGCCTTCTGAAGTTCTCAACATTCGACATATATATGCACCATACTGTTGTATCTGAAGATAAAGAGATTGTTTAAAAAGAGTTTAAAAAATATATTGTCTTGTTGAGTTTTGTGCCAAGAGTTATGTTAAGCTCATATATAGTACATGATCTGTTGTTCCAATAACTTCTACCTACATGGAACACAACATGTTGGCGACGATGGGTAACCTACGCCCACCAAACCCATACCTTGAATCACCTGGTGAGCCAAGTGTCCCTTGGCATCAATGGAAACGTACTTTTGATACATATATGATAGCTTCTGGCATCGAAGATCTACCCGATCGCAGGAAAATCGCTCTGTTACTTCACTGTGCCGGAACCGAAGCACAAAGAATTTTTACACTTTGCCCGCTGTCAATAACCCCAATGAACTTACTTTTCCTGAAGTTGAAGTGATTTTGCAGAATTGCTTCGCTCCAAAAGTGAATCCAGTAGCCGCCCGCCATACTTTTCGACAACGGAAACAACTTTCCGGTGAATCGATTGCCAACTTTTATAGTGCCCTACGCTCCTTGGTGGTTAAATGCGACTTCGAAAACAACCAAGAGAACATGCTCCGCGACCAAATCGTCGAGGGCGTCTCCAATCCCAAAGTGAGAGAAAGATTGTTGATGGAAGATAACCTAACCGTTGAAAAGGCTGTCCAAGTTGCGACCCAAATCGAAAAAGCGTTAGCAGAAGCGAAATCATTATCAACTCCAGACAGTTCTACAGTCAACGCCGTCAATATCCGTCGACCACCGCGAAGAGAAGCCCAACCGAATTTTCCGAAGAACCCGAAGAAGCAACAGTACAATTCGGTTTGTATGAGATGTGGCCGAGATCACAGAAATCACAAATATGATTGTCCTGCCATTCATAGTATATGCAATTACTGTAAAAAGAAAGGACACTACGAAAAGGTTTGTAAAGCGAAACAGGCAACGCAGGGAAGATCCCGTTCAAACAACATTCGATGTGTAGACACTGAAGATACTGACGAACAGATGGTTCAAATTCTGCATGTAGATGAATCAGAAACGACGAACGCAATAAATCTCAAGCTGACCTTACACACCGGTCGGTAATTGATACAACTCCAATTCATCGTCGACACAGGAGCACCAGTTTCCTTGATTCCTTTGAACGAATTCCTGAAACACTTTCCTCGTTCCAGTCTAGAACCAACTACTACCGTTTTGAAAGCCTATGGCCATTCCCAAATTAAAACCCATGGATCAGCCACCATCACTTTATCATACAAAGGATTGCAACATCAAGCCAAGTTCTACATAGTTGACGGTAACCACTGCTTGCTTGGCCGTGACCTTATGAGACTGTTGAACTTAAACATTCAAGGGGCAACTGTCGCTGTAAATCAGGTATCCTTAGAAACCCTACAGACAGCTTATCCTAATTTATTTTCTGAAACCCTGGGAAGTGTGAAAGGTTATCAATACCAAATAAAAATTGATCCAGCAACGCCTCCTGTTATCCAGAAACAGAAAAGCTTGCCGTTTGCTTTACGTGAACAAGTGAACCAAGAATTGATTCAATTGGAGAAAGATCAAGTAATAGAAAGGATTGAAACATCCCATTGGTTACACCCCATGGTAGCAGTTCTCAAGCCGAATGGTAAGATTCGCATCTGTTGTAATCTATGTAAGCTCAATGAAGCCATCATACCCGACAAATTCCGAATTCCTAATATTGAAGAAATCTTTGTCACTCTTAAAGAAGGTACCATATTCTCGAAGATTGATTTGAAGAAGGCCTACTTTCAACTAGAATTGACAGAAGATAGCCGCTCCATGACCGCCTTCAGCACAGACCTAGGAATATTTCAATACCGGAGACTTCCCATGGGCATGAAGAACTCGGCTTCAGCATTTCAACGAATGATGCAGTCAATTCTAGCCGGCATTCTTCATGTTGTTGTGTATCAAGATGACATCATCCTTTCTGGGAAAACTCAAGTTGATCACGACAACACTCTTCATATGGTATTAGCAAGGCTGGATAAACATGACATCCGCATTGAACCTAGCAAGTTGATCTTATCACAACCAAAAGTTGAGTGTCTGGGACACACTCTGAGCAAAGATGGTCTTCAGCCAAGTACGAAAAACCTTGAAGCAATCCTGAAAGCATCTGAACCTAAAGATGTTGCAACTTTGCGCACTTTTCTAGGTATGAGTTCCTACTACCTAAAATTCGTCAAACATTTTTCAACGATTTGTGAACCGTTGAGATTGGCTAAGCCGAATTCTACATTCATCTGGACAGAGAAGCAATATGCAGCATTTAAACAAATCAAAGATATGATAAAGGATTCACCTAAACTGGCACTGTACAACCCTGAACTACCAACGATAGTGAGTACAGATGCTTCCGCATTTGGATTAGGAGCAACCTTATCCCAACTTCATGATAAAGAAGAAAAAACTGTTGCTTTCGCTTCCTGTACCCTCTCTGACAGAGAAAGAAAGTACTCCACAGCCGAGCGTGAAGCCCTTGCTTGTGTCTGGGCTTGTGAAAGATGGCATACTTACCTGTTTGGAAAAGTGTTTACCTTACGTACCGATCATCAAGCACTCACCACTCATCTAGATACGGTAGCAGCCATAAACCTATGAGAATTTCCCGATGGCACACCCGATTGCTGAATTACACTTACAAAGTTGAATATAAACCAGGAAAGCAACACATCATACCGGATTTCCTGTCAAGATCACCAATCGACGAAAAGTTTAAAGAAGTGGACAACGATATAGTCGTATCCTATGTTGATGGTTCTCCGATAGTATCATTGGAAGAAATCGCCAAACACACGTTGGAAGATGAAGACATGCAACTGATTTCTTCATACATCGTCAATGGGTGGCCAGATAAGAAACAACTGCCGGACAACTTGAAGCCGTATCATGCGCGTCAACACGAGTTATACCAGTTCAAGAATTGTATCTTTCGGGCTTCAAACAGAATCGTACCGCCTGAATCCGTTCGCTACAAGATCCTGACATTGGCCCATGAAGGTCATCGCGGAGTTACCAAGACAAAACAAGTTCTTCGAGCTACATACTGGTGGCCTGGAATGGATACCGACGTCGAGACCTTACGTCATTCTTGCTGGGAATGTCAAATCAGTGACAAGACTACCAAGCCTCTGAAACCACCTGTTCAACCGCTTCCATTACCTGATTATCCATGGCAAAGAATCGGTATAGATATTGCTGGACCTTATGCCATTGCACCGACTTGTAAACCTTACCTGATAGTAGTGGTGGATCACTATTCCGGATGGGCAGAAGTCGGCACCACCGGATCCATTACTACAACAGCTGTTAAAGAATTTCTAGCAAATCTGTTCACACGGTATGGTCTCCCAGAACAGATTATCTCAGACAATGGTCCTCAATTTGTGAGTGAAGAGATGCGATCGTTCTTCGCTTCCCACGATATAGTTCACAGTACAACTTCTCTTTACAATCCACAGTGCAACGGGAGCGTGGAAAGGTTCAACCGGGAGTTAAAGGGAAAGTTGTCTATGCCTAGCACAAAGTCTTGGGATCACCGATTACGAGACATCCTTACTACCTACCGTTTCACCCCTCACCGAGCAACTGACAAGACTCCAGCTGAATTGTTTCTGAACCGAAATGTCAGAACCAAACTGAACATTCCCAACTTTCAACCATTCAGAGGTCACAGCCGTGCTCTGTTGAAGCAGAAAACCGATAAATACCATAAAGAATTTTGCGGGAAAGGAAAGCTATCAGAAAGAAACGAACTAAAGATAGGTGACCTTGTCCGTTATCGGTTGCCATTTTCCAGAAAAGGATACTCCAAGTATTCTCTTCCCATCAAAATAGTGGCAAAAAAGGGCCCCTATACTTTTCAGCTGGATAATGGGAAGATATGGAATACCAGAAAGCTGGTTAAAGTAACTGTGGTTGGAGATGCTGACATTCAAGCTTTGCCTGGTCTTTATGATCACGGGGGAGTAGACTATCACGGGGGAGTAGACTATTTACCTTTACCTTCGGAGAATCCTGCAGTTCAGTTCCCGCGTTTACAAGTGCCCCAGCCTGAATTTCCGCCTTATCCTCAACCTGGCCGAATCCATCCTCCCAGACAAAGACGTCCTCCGGCCAGATATGATCCGGCGACAAGGGAATATGCCCGCGAGGCCTATTGGGACACTTAGCAGACTTTTCCTTAAGAAGGAGAAGAAAAGTGTTGTATCTGAAGATAAAGAGATTGTTTAAAAAGAGTTTAAAAAATATATTGTCTTGTTGAGTTTTGTGCCAAGAGTTATGTTAAGCTCATATATAGTACATGATCTGTTGTTCCAATAACTTCTACCTACATGAAACACAACACATACCTCAAATGAACCACTTGACTAGTTTATTTCAGAATATCGTCAAAGAAGCGGAAAAGGTTTTGTCAACCTATAGTGTATATGATGCTTCAGAAACTATTCAAGCCGATCCAATAGTAAGTGATCCTAAAATGTTGTGTGATTTATACTACGACGACGAAAAGGCTTTGTTATAATTAAATACCAACACTTGTTTTTGTTTGTAACAATGCATGCATTTCTTATGATATAGGATTGTGAGAAATTTGTCGACATTAAGCAGCTGACTCCTGATGCTCATCCTCCTCCTGTATCTGCGGTTCATGTTCCTGTGGACCTCACTCTAGTCTATGATGTCGAAGGTAGGATATTGTGAAAATGCTTGCATGTTTAACCAACAGTTTTGTATTAATGAGGATAGGATAGGTATTGTGAAAATGCTTGCATGTTTAGCCAATATAGTTCTGTATTAATGGCAATAACCATTTTAATTTTAACTTAAATGCATATATTTAACTTAACTTCAATGCATATGCGTAATATCAGAAGAGCATAACCAGGAATCATAGATCACGAAACAGTAGAAATTAAATTAAAGAGTTTTGAGCACGCACATGTATAACTAAGCACAAAATGAGACCGATCCGAGAAATTTGGGCACCCCCCGTGTTTAGTCGCCCTTCAGTTGAACTCCGAAATTGCTTCAAAAATTGAAAGTTAAAATTTGGAAAGCTTTATTAATTTATGTATAGAGTTGCTGATCAAATTTGCTGAAACTGATATCAGAACTTTAAGAAAACACGTAAAATCCTTGAACGAACGCTAGAAACATGCATTTGAGTGCATATGAACGACGGTTCCCGTTTCAGTTTGGTATGGGTAAAGTGTTAAGCTTATAATTTCAGCTAATGCAAAGCCAACTAAAAGCTGACTCGAAAAAACCATTTCAGATTCATGCTCAGTGCCCATGAAAACCCCTGCATGCAAGTTTTCAGCAAACGTTTTTCCAAAGTTTTCGGTTCCCCGTGGCCCCCTTACTATTTTTGAATTTTGAACCGACAGCCACCAGTATGAATCCATGCAAAATTTCAATGTTATTGGTCAAAAAATCAAATGATCCGCATTTGTTAAAAGAGATTACGGTAGTGTAGGCAAATGGGCTTGTAGGAATCTGATGGGGCCTCCAAAATTGGAAGAGTAAATTAATCCTTTAATTGCTCTCCTACTGAGACGTAGGTCTGTATTAAAGGGAAGTAGAAAGGTTAGACGTAAAGGTCAATAGTTTGGGGGCCCCATCAAATTCTCTAACTGCAAAGTTAATACAAAAGTACAAAAGATTGAAATTTTATAACATTAACTTAAAAGTTAGAGCAATGTTCCAAGTTTTTACCGTATCATAAATTTCACAATTAAGGTAATGCATTGAACGCGTTGAACTGTTTAACTTCTCTTTAATGTATTGAACAAAATTGTGCTAAGTTCCATAGTTTAATTTTAGCTTTAAACTTTTTGGCAATTAAATTAGTTTTAATTTTTAAGAAACAATTTTTAGTTTTTAGTTTGAAGAAACAGTTTTCTGTACATTTTTAGTTACAATTGAATTCAGCAGTATATATCTAATTCAGGCAACTTAATACGAGGTTACTTAAATTGATTTCATTTATTTACTATATTTAAGTTTTGAATTCATTTCGAATTACTTCTCAAATATTGAACACTGTTTGAATTCCAAAACTGCAGTTTCAATGTTTTGTATTGTTGTCTAACTTTGCAGTTAGAGAATCTGATGGGGCCTCCAAACTATTGACCTTTACGTCTGACCTTTCTACTTCTCTTTAATACAGACCAACGCCTCAGCAGGAGAGCAATTAAAGGATTAATTTTCTCTTCCAATTTTGGGGGCCCCACCAGATTCCTACAAGCCGGCGAATGAGTGACTCTTAGTTTTGAAAGATTAAATTGTAGGTAGAAGTGGGATGATACAAGATAATAGACGAAAGAAAGTTGTTACTACAGCACCACAGACCCGACAAATTCGGGCCTGAGGTGGGGATCGAACCCACAACCTTCGGTTAACTAGACCGACGCTCTACCGATTGAGCCAAGCAGGCACAATCGAACCAAGCTTAAATTTGAATTCAAACCCAAACTGTAGTGACACGTTTTTGAAGCCCTACCAAAGACACATACCCAAAGGCGGATTCCTAGTTTTGAAGGATTTATTTGTAGGTAAATGAGTGACTCTGAGTTTTGACCAACAACCGTAGGTAGGAGAGTGATCTTGAGTTTTGAAAGGGCATAGGTAAAAGAGTGATAGGCAGTAGGACAGTAAAGTTGGGAGTTAGAAATTTGAGAAACCTCATAGTTTTGTCTGACAGTACACAACTTCATAGGCTATCGTTCTATTATATTCAGTTTTATTGTGCATTGCTTTTTGTTTGAGTGATTAATATAACGTATTCTAATAATTTTAGATCCGAATTTATGCTACACCAGCAACCGTACGATGTTGGACATTGAATGGACAAGAGATTTAAACTCTGTCTTTCAGCAAAACAAAAAATTCGATCGTTCTATACTGAGGCAATATGTCGGTGTTCAAAGTGGACTTACAAGAATATATCCGGGTGAGTTCAAGTTTTAATGACAGGCCCAGTGCCTTGCCGGGATAAGCTGTTTTATTACTAGCAAAAACGATAACGTAATTTGATATTATATGCATACTCAGAAAAGGCACTGCATCAGCTTTAGGATCAGTTCAGTTTATTGATGTTTATAAGTTTGCAATCACATCCGACATTTTGTAGCTGTATTTATTATCTTTCTAGCTGTTCCCTGGGTTCTGGACATACACGAAGCCGTAGATTTGTTCGATGCCGGATCAAGGCCCTGGTATTCTTGAACAGTGCATTTCGGGCTTATTTGCTATTTCTGGCTACCCTAGATTAAATTAAATGAAGGAACGAACGAAGCAAAGAGTGTCACTCACTACAGAATTTTGGGTCTAAGGTGGGATTGAACCCACAACCTTCGGCTAGTGCAACGACGTTCTACCGATTGAACAACTCAGGCACAATCGAGCCAAGCTTAAGTTTGATATTCAAATATGGTGTCTCGAAAACTCACAAAAATCCTCTCAGTATATCTCGAAATAGGAGTTATCAAAGCCTCGGGCAGATTTGTAAATATTTTCTAATAGTTTTGACAAAAGTCTCGACGGTTTGAAATAGTCAAGACGATATTTGGGTCTCTGAATTTTTTGAAATGAAATTTTTCGGGTCTCAGGTGCTGAAGTGACAATTTCATTTCTTACATTTACCTAACGTTGATGCGATGTTTCAAGACAAATGCCGACCTCCTAAAAACCTGTAGTCGCTGTGGAGTTTAATATGACATTACAATTATTTAGCCAAGGGAATTATCAGGGAAGACGTGAGACAACGCTGTTAGGTATCACAAAAGAGCAATACCTATCCCGGGACGGTTTACATTATCCCTTGCCTTTTATCCTGATTAATTCAACACAGAAACTTCTTCAGCCACTATGCGTCATTCTCATTTCATTTTAATGGTGTTAAAAATATCAGAAGTGTTAAATGGCATCATAAAGAATAGTCTGATGGCCTGAAGCTTAAACTTCCTAAGCCAATAATAGCAATCAAAGCGTTAAGCAATTACTAATGGCTCGTTTTGAAACTCATTTTGATGCTTTGTTTAGGTATAATGCAGCCCTGTCATGCAGACGCGACGTTATATTCTTGTTAGACTAGTAAGTTCAAGTGAGAAAGTGTATGAACCCTGGCTTTACCGCATCTATGCTATCCAGTGACTCTTCCGATTACTTGAGTGCAGTTGGAAGCTAAACATTTGTCTATTACATTTGTATCATTTGTTCTGAAATCCTAGGAATTGCAATGTAATGCGATCTTATTAGTTCCAAACAGGGCTTTTTTGCGTCCAGATGTGCGTCTGGACGCAAAGTTTCCTATCCGGACGCAACGAAATTTTAACGGGACGCAAGCTAGACGCAACATTAGTTCGGCAGAAAATTCACTTTTCCAAGAGTAAAAACTTTAAATGTTTCCAGTGTTTCCAAAAATTTCTTCGGGTTCTGAGGGCTCCGTCAAGGTTCAAGGTCACTTCAATGTTATTTGTTAAGTTGTTGTCTACCTGTATCCATATCAGATCTTTGTGAACTCGTAAAATTTCACATCAATGGAGCTTTACTAAGTGCATAATCATGAACATTTATACTGTTCTCATTCAACAGGTCTAGCAGGATCAAGATTCCTAGAAATGCGTCTTTCAAATAATTCGTTTACCTTGAGTAACTAGATTCTTCGAAATCAAGCTGAATGTAGTTCATTATTTAACGACTTTCTCAGAATGTTCGTTGGCGACAAACTTACATTCACCTCACTTTCGTGTGAATGTAAGCTAGCCGTCAGCGAACATTCTGAGAATGTCAGCCAGTTTTTAACGTTCTCAAAATGCTCGTTGGTGGATAGCTTTATATTCTCTGACTAAATTATCCACTAACTTGGTTCAACATAGATTCTAACCAGATTCAACATAGATTCTTATTAGCTAGCTGCTTAGAATGAGCGCTAAGATTTAGAACGCAACAATAAAGTTCATGGGAAATGAATGTTTATTCAACTAAAAATGTTTTGATTAAAACATGTAATAGCTTTAGAATTGATTTTAAAAGTGACGAATTTAATAATTTTAATCTAAGAAATTAGTGCATTCACGTTTTTAATTAGACTGCGCACTTGCAGTTGCACTTTGTGTGCTCGTTAAAATTGTTAATTGTTTAAGATTGTTTTCAGTTCATTTGCTTTACTTATAATATTTATTTATTAACAATTTTAAGACTCATTTCAGCACTATTAATGTGGCTATCTGAATTCTGTAAAACTTTTTCTAGCAAAACCTTCTCTTGCTTACTCTACTTCCCTTCAGATCTTGCTAACGTATATATAGCTACTGCAGACCTGTCATAATTGTGCTTGATCAAAAACTGGGTGGATCGGTCAGGACAGAAAAAGTTCCGTAACCTCCGAAAAATCCTAAAAAGTTTCCAACCTTTGCTGCTGCTTTTTCTCGCAAGCTCATCAAATTCAGTTTGCGTGCCAATTCAAAATTATATTCAATTTGATTGGCTGTTTTGAGTTAGTTTGCAGTGAGTTTGGCCAATCTTTAGCTGATCTAGGCTCAGTAGTGTGAATAGAAAAGTTTACAAAGCAGAGCACCAAACTCGAAGTTTGATGCAAGCGTTTTTGGTCTGAGTTTGGTCCACGTTTGGCAGTTTAAACTGGCTTTTAATGACGTAAACAATAAAGACTAAAGGTCAAAGAGTGTGCACAAGGCAAAGGTGATAACATCAGTTGTTGCCAATAGTTTATGAAATAGCACAGCAAGAAATCAAAAATCAAATTATGAAATTCAAGGAGAATTTTCTTTTTTTTTCTTTAAAGAAAATTTCTCATTTTCTTCATTCATTTTCTTTCCCCTCAAATAACGGCGTGGCTGTGTTTACAAAGGCTTCACTATTGCCATTGAATAATGCTGCACGACCATACACGTTGTTTGTTTATAGATACTGACATTATTCAAAATTCAAAAATTTACAGATGCAATTTGCACAAAAGTGCATTAGGATTAGATGCTTTAGTTAGATGTAGCAGTTATCAAATAAATCATTATCATTACGGACTTAATTCGTAATTGCAAAAAATCTCCAACATCTCCCTGATGCTCATTTGCAATACTGTTTTCAGAGATCAGAATTTCTCAGAGTTTTCAAAACTGAATGTATGATTAAGATTTGTACCTTTCTTCTCAATGCAATTCCGACATATTTCATTAATTTTTAATGCTTTAATTAGTTTAACTATATATAACACTCAAAAATCGGAAAAATGTGTGCCAATAATATAATTACTCAAGGTATATATGTGTTTGATGCAACAGATGCCAAACAAAATCTTTTTAAACATTTACCAACTAAGTCCTTTTACATTTAAACATTTTTAAACAACAATAGACCAGGGCGAAACTTTTTAAGTTCCCATGTTTACGGACCACTACAAAGGTGAAATTACTCAGAAAGCTTAAAGATGTAACCTCAAAAACTCGCCATCATACCGTTGAATTTTCAGAAATTACAAAATTAAAAATTCATTAGAAAATACACGAGCGCTACGGTTTGCAGTTCTGGCCTATACACGTACAAGCCCAGAATTGGCATTGCCCGTAAGGGATGTTGTGCAGCTTTAGCCACTAGCATTTGCTGTACTGTTGTAGCAGATTTGTTCTGGGTTCTCCTACATCTGGATTGTCCTCCACAATTTGATCGGCTGCTGTAGTAGTAAATAAGAATACGCATTAAGACAAATACATGTCACTGGAAAGAGTCGCAAGGGTTAAATTTATTCAGTTTATGCAGAAATTGTTTTAAAAATGAATATTAGTATTATAATATCAGTATTATGCAAATAAAATCATTTTCAAGCAGATTCTAAAATTTGAAGTTAAAATGTTTCAAAATGTCACGAAGGCATTAAAAGGCATTACGTATATAGCCTTTACCGTACGTATAAGCATTTAAAATTCAAGGAATTACTTAGCTATCGTATACGTGAGACGTTAACACTACCTAGTAGGTGGGTGCAATTAACACGTGCATTTACAAAGTGCCAATCAGCAAGTGTTCGATAATCCAGATCTAGGAGAACTCAGAATACACCTTATACAACTCTTTTGCACTTTTACTGTGTAAAGACTGTGCATATAAATCAGATAATGCACAGTGCAGCGTGCGTATAACTAAGTTATACGCACGCTGCACGCTGGGAGGCCTGACCCTAATCTAAATTGCCGAAGCATACAGTTTCCTGCATGCTTCAGCAGTGTTTACAGCAGAGCTCCAACGTATACAACTCTGCTGCACACCAAATAGTAGGCCTCCCAGCCATGGCATGGCAATGAGATTGCTGCCACTTTACATTAAAATTTGTCTAGACATATCTGTCAGCTGCAACATAAACGAGTAAGGTTTCATCAATTAAGGATAGGTTTAATCGTTGTATAAGTACTTTACAACACACCTTAGCGCTGTTCACTAATTTCTACTGCGCACGTCGCATGGGAAGCCCTCGTGCGTGGCACTCGTGCGCTTCGCGCACTCGTGCCCCACACTCGGAGCTTCCCACACGGCGTGCGTATAAATCAGTGAATGCACGCTAAGGTGTGCTATAAAGTATACTTATAGCATTCCATTTCTCAGTTGTATATGTTTAGCAGTGGGAGTGTACATGGACAAACATTGAGAATGATGAAATCCGCAGTATTATTGATAATGTCAACTCTAACAGCAAACGATTATGTCAATGCAATATGGGTAAGTGCTTCTGTTGTCGTAACGCTTCTATATCCGTCCGACATCGCGATCGTTTGAATTTAATTTCTTTAGGAACAACATTTTGATCCAAGTTGAATTTTGTTGGGTATATTAACATGCCTTAGTTCAATTTTTAACTAGAATAGAAATAATTTATTTTGTTACCCCGGTATTTCTCAGACATTCGTTCAATGCATTTCTAGCCGTTATCGTAACTAATACGAATTTGAGCATAAAGCTAAAATTCCCTTGAGTACAACTCCATTCCATTAATTCTAGCTCTATGCTTTAATCGATTTCAGTACAGCAACGATGTTGGGCACGTTGTTTCGTGTGCACCTGGATTTCTACAAGCGACAACTCGCAATAAACTGGTACGAATGTAAATCCATTTAAATTTTACAAGATTTAAAATTATTCTAGACAACACAATAGGTAAGTGTGATGTCAGGAAGCAAAACGGAGGCGTTGAAGATTCAAGAATAACAACTGACCACTGAAACTTCAACATGCGCTTTTATAGTACCGGACTATGCAAATTAGATATCCGACTTTGATTCCAGACAGAAAAGTATTCGCGTGAAACACATGACAGTAAGGCTATCACAATGTGCACTTAAGATGACGAGCCCATTCGGAAACATTAACTTTGAACCATTATTACTCATTCATTACTTGGAGTTCAGTAGCCATCAACATATCAAAATAAAATGTAGCTGGGAATTTTCGTTTTTTATTGAATACAATGAAACTACGTTTGGGTTTCGAAAAAAGTTTTAATAGATTTTCGACGAAGTGCAATGTTTCAGATTTATTGCAGACGGAGGTAAACATTTTGGCAAGAGATTGACTGTATCACGCGATATCGTTATCAAATAGCTGGGGTCCCTTTTTAATTAATATGAAATTACTTTTCATTATGGAGAAATGTATGCGCAATCTGGATTCTGTCTACTTTCCCCACCTAGCAACCATAAGCTAGAAAACAGCAGTTGGAACAACTAAAACATTACCAGTGTATTTTTTGTTAAACAAAATATCATGACTCGGAACAGTCTGATTTTCTCCGGAACAGTGTATCGGTGTCTAAAGAAGGTAGACGTCACAAAAGCTAAGGGTGGTGATGCTATTCCACCTGTCCTATTGCGCACCTGTGCCGCTGAGCTTGCTGCTCCATTGTCGATACTTGCTGCTCCATTGTTTACTTCCTCGATGGATAGCGAGTGGAAATCGGCACATGTTGTTCCTATTTTTAAGAATTTGAAACAGCACTACAACGACAAATTACCGCCATGTGGCACTACTTTCTGCCATTTCGAAGGGAATGGAACGCAATGTACAAATTCTTGAAAAGGCATCACCTACTGTAGGATCAGCAGTTTGGCTTCGGTAAGGCGTTTCACCCCTGCCTCCTCCTATCACAACTGTGTGGAACTGCACTGGACAATGGAAGTGAGGTGCGCGTCATTGGATTGGATCTGGTAGCGGCCTTTGACAGTCTGGCACAAAGGACTCCTCTACAAACTCACGAGAAACGGAATTGGCGGCAACCTTCACCGGTGGCTATCGGACTATCTGTCGGGGAGATTAATTGCGGTAGTCGTCGAATGTAGCCAACCGTCATCGATATCTGCTGCGGCAGACGTGCCGCAAGGTTCGATCCTGGGGCCGCTGTTGTTCTTGCTCTATATCAACGACCTTCCTCGCTCGGCTTGAAGCTGATCTAGAAGCTTCTTGAAACTGGACACATAAGTGACAACTATCTTTGTTTGTCCCATAAACCCAACTCGATGATGGTCTCACACCTTAATCGGCCTCTTTCACTTTGTCAGCAGAATCTAGCAGAATCGGAGTTTATCAAGCTACTAGGTGTCACCTTCACAAACAAACTATCCTGGAGTAACCATTTAATCAGTAAGGCACGCACTACAGCCAAAATTGTTGGTATGCTACGACAATCAGCTGCACCGGTCACATAGAGCCAGGCACCATATTTATGTCGCCCTTATCAGACCAATCACGGAACATGATATTTCACTTTTCTTGAAGGCTCCAAAGTACGTAATGGAGTACTGTGGAATCTGTTCAGAAGTCTGCCAGCCGATTGTTCCCAAACTATCCGTTGGACACCTTACGGCACAGGAAATTAGGCCCGAGAGATAAAACGCTCACAATCTGCTCACCATCAGTGCATCCTGGTGGCCACACTATTGTGGAATACCCTCCGAAAAAAGATAGTTAGAAAGTCTTACGAAGAGCTGTTCACCGGTACGCGAAGAATCAGCCAGGAATGGTATCAATATCAGCCTATCATTAAAGTATCAATAAAAGTAATTAAAGGATAGTAGCTCCCTGTGATATCTTCAAATCGACATGTTTAATTTAATTTTACAGCTTGTGTGGCTCGTTACTTGATGGATTATTTGATTTCTGCAGAAATGACAAGTTTTCATCGCCTAAATAATAAATTGGCTACATCTCACGATATATTCAAAAGCAAACCTGCAAAGTAGAACGATATCTTTCGAACTCGTATAATCACAGCTGCTTCTCAACTGCCAGAAATTAGCAAAGATTGCCCAAATGGAAAAGGCCGAATTTTCAAACTGTGATTAGATTAGGTTGGATCGGGTTTATCCAAGCTTTAGATTTCAGGTTTATCTAAACGCTGAGAAAAAGAAACAAATTTAATTTATGATGTCACTGTTTTCCAAAGGCGCGCTGTGTTTTCTTAACAGTGCACGGATAACATTCATTCGCTCAGACTCTTAACTGATTGCTGTTTTTCCAAGCCTTCACTTGCTTCTCACTGAAGTTTATATGATTAACACTTGCTACACGTTGACACAGCGCTGAGTTTTACACATATTTCGTAGCGTCAGCACAGTTTCTGAATAGTGTATACGTCGTGGCTATGGCAGCCACGCAAGATATGCTTGCTGCTCCATGCTTGCTGAAACTTCATGCTTTTCAACATTGCTGTCCGTACAGCAAGAGACATCAAAAGCTAGCGATTAGTGTTATAATCCTCAGTTTGCACCTACTTTTAGGGCATTATATAATTGTACAATAATAAAGATATAGGCAATGGTTTTACTATACACTCATATGTACTACAGGTTACTTAATTTTGTAGCTGATTCAAAGAAACTTATCAGCAATTGTTGAATCTCACGAATCCAGGCTTGAAAAAGCACTGGAATTTGCATATGCTGAATTCATGAAGCTGGACAACGAAACGGGTTACTATGTGGAAGATAGTTGCAGTGCATGCTCCAGAGGAGGCCACAGAATAATAATTCTATTTTCTGATGGAACTGAGGAGTATGCAGAAGCAGTAATCGATAAGTATGCACCGCTACTAGCAGAAGATTTGCGAAACATTAGCGTAAGGACTTCTATACTTCCTATTGATTTTAGTACTTCAGTATGAATTCTGACGGATTAAATTGTATCATCAAGAAATCAACTTTCTCAATGCCAACCAAAACATCTAAAGTGCACTGCACACGCGATTACTTTTGTAAGACCGCTCAATCAGATTTCAATAGTTGTTTTAAATTCCAAAAATTTATCTCGTTTGTTTGCGTTAGGGCACCTGTTGCGTTGGTTAAATTTGTAACTTAAATTTCTATAGCTTAGATCATTTGTGGATGTCGAAAATCGGTTAGTTGCAATGCAGGGCTTATGCCTTGTCCGGGTGGGGCGCGTGTCCATACGGCCATAAAGACATTGATTTAAAATCTTTAAACACATTGTTTCATGATTTCATGATAATTCTTTTATAATAGCACGTTCATAATAACACTTTATTCAGAATAACACTTTATCGTGATAAGGATGCACCCTACAGGTACTCTACGGGCGCCCTAACGCAAACACTGGCCACCATAACGCAACATTTGAGCATCCTAATGTAACATGTGAGCACCCTAACGCAACAAATAAAACGTTTTCGGGTGCCCTAAATCAACTTTACCTTTACTTCATGGTGAATTATTTTTAATTGAACTGTTCAGATTAGAATTTTCTCCCATCCTGTTGGTGCCTGGATTGACGATATCAGATCACTTTTGTGGCTGTCCTGTGTCAACAAAGGTCACGTCGGTCTTTGTTTATAGCTTTGAAATCGTGGAAATGTGAACTAAATAGAAAATTAACGAACTTTGACTTGCTTAGTTTTCAAAGATATGCAATAAAGCTTTGTGTTGTTAATTTTAATTTTTAAAATTAAAAATAGTTTAATTTAAAAATCTAAAGTAAGTGCATGATTGTTTTAGGTTACTATGCTAAACTGGACAGTTTGCCTGTTTTGAAATACAATACAAGGGTAAGAAGTCGCACGATTTAGATGTATGTCTGTTACAGCATTTGCTAACTATAATAATGTATTTGTAGCCAAGTAATATAGGAAACCTTTTTATTTCTAGAAGTATCTGAATGTGTTGTCACGTCCAATGGCTCTGACCTACCAAGACGTCGCCGTGGAAAATCGACACATAACATGGTCAGGTCCGTACATGGACGCGCAAATGCAAGGTGCTGTAATTACGCTGAGTCTGCCAATTTTGAACACTATGTCTAACGCAGTAAGACTTTTGTTATATTTGCTAAATTGCTGCGTTGCTATGAATTTAAGTAGTAGTCTTTCAAGCTCTGAAGTTCTGATCTCAGTGGCTTTTATTTTGTTTTCCTAATTTAAATATAGTAAGGGCAACCGTTCTCCTTCCTACATAGGGCTGTTCTGATCAGAGATTCTCAGGACGGGGCCAAGGCGATGGCCCATTAACTCCTCCGGGCCGGGCTCGGTGTCGGACCGGGCCCGAAGGCCCGGACGGTCCGAACCAATGCCGATACGAACTCACAAGTTTACTTTTATGGAATCTTTTGTTACAATCAGCTTTGAAAACAGGGTTATTGGTTTAAGCACGACTGTTTAATTTATAGTCTTTAATGTTGCATAAAACTAAACTTATGTGAAAGTGTTAAGTTTTAAACCTTATACAGTTGCAACAAATGTTTTATCTTTACTCACGATCGTGTTCCACACTTTTGAAACATGATTTATTGCATCAGAATGCAAAATTACTACTGCTGATCTGCCCGCTTATGACTCCTTCTATTTTTTGGAATTCGACTTAGACCGCTTAGCTAAAAAGAAACTTCTTATCATCTGTGATAAAAGCAATCAAGGGATTGCTCAATAAGTAGTATTATATAACAATTGAAGAAACAATCAATGTCCAATTGTGGAAGATATCGCAAATAAACTGCTTGAAACTGAAAGAATAGTTTTGGATTAATATACTTTTTCTTATATGCAAACTCGACAGCACAAATTGTCCCTGATCGCACCTAATGTGAGTGCATTTTGAAAGAGACATCCGTTTAGTTTGTGTTTAGTGCGGGATGCCGGTTTGGCACTTTTCTGGGCCGGTGAACAACCCTGTTCAGTCTTCATTCAAAAACAAAATCAAAACAAATTTAAGTAAAAAGAAATCATAAAAGAAGCATTTTCTCTAAGCCATTGTCTCATCACTCCCCCAAGTCTTCATATGAATGTGAACAAATGGGAAAGTAATTTACTTTTTTATCTTACATTCTACATGTAAAAGTGCGATAGACAGGCAATAAAACACTAACTGTAGGCTTGGTCACGATGACCCGGAGGTTTGACCGGGCTTCTGGGACCCTCCGTGCCGGGCCCGGGCCGGGTTCAATTTAAAAATTCCCGGGCCGGGCTCAATTTAAAAATTCCCGGGCCGGGCCTACTCCGGGCTGGTCTGGGCCCGGAGCCCGCTACACGGCCCCGGAACAGCCCTAGTTATACTACTATCCTTATACCTGATTTGTGAATACGTTAGGTTCGGTTGCATTACCTATCCCTTAAGATGTAAATAAGCCGTCTCAATGAAAATTGTTTAAGTAAATTTTTTGCTGAATTTCTAACGTCATGTCATAACGCGAAAATGCAGGAAAGGCTTGATAGAGATTATTTGTTACCATTTAGAGTGATCAAGAATTTGTTGGAGTTGCTGGAATTGATATAAAGCTTTCAGAATTAGCACGACTGATATCACCTGCCCCGGTACTGAAATTAAATTTGATACTTTTTACTGCGTTGCATTGGGTGTGTAACCGTAAGCGTGTATAAAATGGAATTCCGTTCCGTCTTATTTCAGGAATTATCCATGGTTCCTGGAACGTTCCGAAGTATTTTATAGCTGTTATATCATTATATTTTATAGATATTGCAGCTATTATTGCTACTATAGCACCAAATTATGACTAGGTCTAATTTCAGGAATATACATAAGGAATTTTGTATATTCCTGAGTATCAGGAATTCCTTGTGATTTCTGAACACTATCTAGAATGTTATTTAATTTGTGTAATATTGAAATAAATCAATGCGAACATTGTACTTGTTACTTTTAGTTGAAATAAGGCGAACTTGTCATTCCATTTTATAGAATTTTACGGCGTCGCGCATAAGTGTCATTACAGTATGCTTTCTTGTGAAGAATTGGATAGCGTTAAGCTTTTCATAAACTTGTGAACTACAAGTAACGTTCGCAGGTATTTGTGTTTTCATTCCTTTTTGTCGTATCAACGTAAAAATGACACTATGGGTTCAGCAGAAATAATATTGTCGGTATGTTTCAGGAAGGAAATGATGACGCATACAGTTTTATTGTTGACAATAATGGCAACTTAATATATCATCCTGAGTTGCATATACCGGTATGTTTGTCCAGACAAACCATTATTGTAGGGGAGTGATGGTTGGAGTTGCAAAAACGTGGCCGGCCACGGAGTTTAAATGTTCCAGTTTCTAAATGCTTCTAATCAAATAATTTTGTTCATTTGAAACATCCGTTTAAATAAGTTTACAGGGAAACATTCGAAGACAATTAGTATAAGCAAGCAAGAGTACATAATAACTAATTACGGCCGTTTGCACCAAATGTGGTTAACCATTTGCTAACCAATTGGTTATTTGCTGACCAAATGGTTAACTAACCATTTGCTAACCATGACCATTTTCTTAGCAGCAACTTCCTTGCACCAAATATGGTTAGCAAATGGTTAGTCAACCATATGGTTAGCAAATGGTTAGCAGGAGGTAGAGGCGGGACTTCTGTGAACCCATCAGATTACGCCGCTGCACTCGTTTATCAATGAATTACATTGAAATTTTAAAAGGCTTCACTCACGATTAAACACATTTCAGTGTCGTGTATCTATATCATTCCTATCTTGTGCCTTCTGTTTATACTAAAACGAACTTTATAATTACTTGTAGAGTAGGTACAAAACATTCGTGAGACAAAACTTCACTATGCAATTCGTAAAAGATAAAGGTCATCATATAAAAGCAGCAACACCTTGTGATCAGCTCCGCAAAAATTATAATTCGAATACAACTACTTTTCAAGAACTTTTCTTAAGTTTCTTTTCTTAACTTTTCTTAAAAACCTTACACAAGAATCACGCAAAAATATTGAATCACTTCAACATGTTATATATACTCCAACATGAATATACATTCCATTTATTCTTTCTTAGTTATATAGTTTGGTCTGTAAGTTTCTTCCCAGACCCTGAAAATTCACTGCAAGTTCGTGGTTAGCCCTGCTCAAGAGCAGGGTTAGCCAACCACATGTTAACCACTTGCTTAGCATTTGGTTAGCAAGTGGTTAAGTTAACCACATTTGGTGCAAAATAGTTTGTGGTTAACTTCTAGTTAACCAAGTGTTTTAGTTATTATGTACTCGGGTGCTCGGGTACTCGGGTTATTATGTAAAAACGGGTGTTTTCCACAAATTAAATACTGTAACTTGAGCTAGGAAAATCGCACAGCAATAATTTTTATATGATTATGTAGTGTAGTACGAGATCTTTTTACCGGTATAAAAATTATATAGTTCGGTTTAGGCAATCCCTCATAAATTCAGCAACAACGTAAGGCATTTCTAGGAAATGATGAAATTCTCAGAATTTTCGAGGCAAGGATGCTTTATTGCCGGTTTTGCAAGAGATAATCTAAACCGAACTATATAATTTTTAGATCGTTAAAAAGATCTCGTTCTACGCAACATAATGATATAAAAATTATTGCTGTACGATTTTCCTAGCTCAAGTTATAGTATTTAATTTGTCAAAAAAATGTTAGCGTTGTATGTTTACATGCTGAGAAGCGCCCCCCCACGAGATTTCGGCCTTAATGTTTCGAGCATCTTGCAAACTTATTCTATTAGGAAGAACTGAGTGTCTTAGTCTTGGTATTATAAACTCTTGGTATAACCGTCATAGTTTATTCATTGACTGAAATTTATTAGCTTTTTAGCCTGTCGATGTGTATGTAATTAGAAGAACTCCTTGTTCCGATCCAGAACCCATAATAAATAGGAAGAACCGACGTATCATCTATGGTCATAGCACAGAGTTTGTCTACCGGCAGGTGGGTATGTTGAAACCCAACACGTTGAGTTATCATTTTGTATCTTTCATCGTGGATATCATTTGCACTCTTTAAGAAGTAAATTTAATAGTTGACCTTACTCATTTGAATTTATCCCAGCCATTTAGTACAAAGACTTAGCAACGTTAGCCTCACGTACGATTTGAATGAGCCTCTCCGTAATTTGCTCCAGAACCAATGTGGCAATTGACCTCCTTTGGTCCGAAACTTGATGACTGGCAACTTGATCTATATATCCAAGTGGTATTATTAATTTTTGAGCTCTTCTTTACAATGTGCTATTTCCTAGTTTATGT
>JASAND010025774.1:0-12966 GCA_030248195.1 Trissonchulus latispiculum
CCCCAGTGGCGGATCCAGGGGGGGCCCGGGGGCCCGGGGCCCCCCCCTTTGCGATTTGGGCCCCATCCTTTGACATTCCGGGCCCCCCCCCTAGAAAAATTTTTCAGCTGTTGATAATGCATATTTCGAGTGAAAATTAAGCATAATTTTAATAAATTTCACAAATTTTTAAAAAATTTCGCCTGCGGCGCACTTATACTTCTGTGCTTTTATTACATATATACTTAGTTCTGTGGCAGAACTTCTGTCTCTTAAAGTGTCTTCTATTTTGTTTCCTTTCCTGTAAGTATATAATTGTACTCAACGCCTTCAGTTTATTTTATGACTATATACCGGCTTATATATATACCCGGGCATTTACACGGCTTATATATATACGGGCATTTACAAATTTTATTTTTCTTTCATAACGTGTGTAAATAAATGGGCAATACAAGATTGATAATTGGCAGCTTCTGGAAGTGTTCTAGAATAAATAGTGGAAGTGAAAATTTCTGAAAAGCATCCAATTCCCGTTTTGGTTTTCCACTGATCGATTATAAACTCAATAACTCATCTTAACTAATCTTTTTAAACATTTGAATTGCTGAATTTTCCACGATTTCAAAAAATTCTTCAACTTCTGGGGGGCTCGGCCCCCCAGACCCCCCCGCTTCGCACTTTATCTTTGTTGCCCTCGTAACTTGTCAGTCCTCTTTATTGCCACCATTCGTTGTATATATCTACTTATACTATTTTACTGCAAGTTTTTCCACTTCGTATGTTACTATATATATGCACATGTACATCTCCATTTTATTTATTTAATCTTTTCAAAAGTTTGCATGACGGATTTTTTTCCAGTTTCAAAAAATTCTTCAACTTCTGGGGGGCTCTGCTGCCCCCCAGACCCCCCGTGTGCTTCTTGTGTAAATTCTCCATGCTTTGCTTCACTCACGGGATATAGTTGTTTTCCAATTGGCAAGTGAACTAGCCTTTCCATACACAATATTAATTTTCTTGTCAAAATATTTTGTTCCTTGAAAAAGCAAATTTTTACCCCCCCCCGGAAAAATTTGGTTACCCCCCCAGAAAAATTTTTCAGCGGGCCCCCCCTTTTCAAAATCCTGGATCCGCCACTGGGGGCCCCCCCAGCCCAAATCCCCGTTACACCTATGCACCAAAATCCGAAATTTGGGGGCCCCCCCTAAACTGTATTTTAAACCAAATTTTTTAGCTAAAAATGGTCCTTTTTCGATGTACAGTACATTAAACGTACTCAAAAGCTTCTGTCAATAGCTTTCGTATGCGAAAAGAGGGCTTGAAAATTGACAAATTTGTGCTAAAATATGCCTAAATTAGGCCAGACTAAGAATTATAATTGCGTATATTACCTTTTAATTGCTATAAATAACCATCTTTAGCTGTTTATAGCTGAGTTACATCCATTTTTTTGAATTTTTTTCAAACATTTTGCATTTTTTCTTTGTTTTGGACCCAGTTTTAGGGGGGGAGGGAGGTTTGAGCTCGGCTTGGGGGGGAAGTAGTTGAGGCCGGGTAGAGGGGGAGGGGGGTCTGGCCTCTCCGTGTGGGCATAGGTGTATATATGTACCACCTGTTTGGGTTGGGGGGGGAGTAGAAGGTCCAAATTTGGCTCGGGGCGGGGGACCCTACCAAAATCCGAAATTTGGGGGAGGGGGACCCCCCCCTAAACTGTACCCAAGTTTTTTTAGCTTAAAATGGATAGACCTTTTTCGATGTACAGTACATAAAACGTACTCAAAAGCTTCCGTCAATAGCATTCGTATGCGAAAATAGGGCTTGAAAATTGACAAATTTGTGCTAAAATATGCCTAAATTAGGCCAGATTGTGAATTATAATTGCGTATATTACCTTTTAATTGCTATAAATAACCATCTTTAGCTGTTTATAGCTGATTTACATCCATTTTTGCGAATTTTTTTCAAAAATTTTCAGAAATTGCAAAACATTTTTTCAAAAATTTTGCATTTTTTACTTGGTTTGGACCCAGTTTTAGGGGGGGGGGGTTTGAGCTCGGCTTGGGGGGGAGTAGTTGAGGCCGGGTAGGGGGGGGAGGGGGGTGTGGTCTGGCCTCTCCGTGGGGGGGATCTCACAGGGGGCAAACTGTAGCCTGGTTCACCTATGCGTGGGGGGAGCGGTCTCCACAGGGGGTAAACTGTAGCCTGGTTTACCTATGCCCCCCCAATTTTCGATTTTATGTCATTTTTGGCCACATTTTGGCCAAAAATCTGGGGGGGGGTAGCAAAAATCTGAAAATCTGGGGGGGGGGTCGCCAAAATTTGTCATTTTGTGGGACCCCACCACCCCCACCCCCATGGGTGAGGCTGGCGAAAAAAGTGGGGGTGGGGGTTCAGAAAAAAAGTAGGGAGGGGGGTTTGGCGAAAAAAGGGGGAGGGGGGGTCGCGAAAAATCGATTTGGGGGGAGGGGTAAGAAAAATTTTCGAGGGGGGGTCGGCGAAATATTTAGAAAAAAGTCGGTTTTTCGATAAAAAATTGAAACATTTTCACAATTTACAGCTATTTTTAACGATTTTTAGCTTAAATAAGCGAATTCTAGCAATTTGTCGCTAATTTTTGGAATGGTTTGGAAAAATTCCGAATTTTTAGCTAGAAATTTTCAAGAATTTAGGTAGGGATTTGAAAATTTTTAGGGAGGAGGGGTCTGAAAAAATCTATTTGGGGGAGGGGTGGTAGGAAAAATTTTTTAGGGGGGGGGGTGGCGACCCCTCCATTTGGGGGGAGGGATCCCCCCCGCCCCCCCCCAACACACCTGTGCATATATCCCCGGTCCCCGGGCCGGGTTAAGCTTTTACCAAACCACCACCGACCCCAACCCTAATCTCCGCGTCATGCTAAGCCTTGCCAAAGTTTAAAACTTTTATATATTTGAAATTTAGCATGACATATATAGTCTTACATTTTAGCTGCGTATATATTCTTGGATTGAACATCACGTGCACTATTTCAGAAAACATATAAATAAAGAAAACATAAATTACACCTGAAGATCCAATCCTCCACTTGACTGGTAACTGAGATTTTAAGGTCATACCTGCCGGGTTTGCATGAGCGCACGGTAGCAGTACAACCGACTGAGCCACTGCAGTTAAGTTCGCACAGTTACCTTTGTGAGGTTAGCACAGCTACCACTGTGAAATTAGGGATAATACTGTTAAATTTTAGATAATTTTGATACTTGCAATAACATAAATTAAGCTTTGAATTCATAATTTTCGAAACAATGGGAAATGGGGATTGATTAGCAGCAAAGCAAGCATACTAAAACTCCAAGGAAGAAGCTGCTTCCATGATTAATCCATTATAATTAATGTTGTATACGAACTCCTTCTAGCATGGTGCGACTGTTGCCTCGGTAGCTCAGTTGGCAGAGCGACGGAGCGTTAATCCGGAAGTCGTGGATTCGAGTCCCACCCAAGGCCCGAATTTTTCGGGTCTCAGGTGCTGAAGCGTCAATTTAATTTCTTACATTAATCGGTCTACCTATCTCTAGTCTTAGTTTATTTGAAATAATTCCTGGCTAACGCTGCTCAGTTTGTATCAGCGTTTCATTGATAATTCGATGAATTTATTTCTGCATATGTAATAAATTATAATTAGAATCGATGTCAGCGTAATATGTATGCATGTGGAATTAAGTGCGAATACCACCATGACTCCGCAAGTTACGAAACACTAACAGCAATTCGAGCAGGAGCGAACCAAGCAGAACCATGTCGCACATTAGCCTACGTTCTACAGATAAAAGCATTTTCAGGGTGCTTCAACCGGTTGCACATCATCAGAAACTTTGTTAAGGTGGTGTTTCCTTTTGGAGACACCAACTTTGAACCGTTACTACTCATACATTCGTTGGAGTTAAGAAGCCATTTTTACGTGGAAACGGAGCAGATTTTGTCTTTCTGTTGGATACAGTGAATTTAACTTTAGTTCTCGGAAATTATTTTACTGCATTTTCGATTAATTTAATTTTCCAGATTTTTGCAGACTAAAGTAAATTTTTTCCTGAGACGTCGGCCACATCATTCGATTCTACTATCAAATATCTGGGGACCCTGTTTTAATTATTATGAAACCGCTATTCGTTTTAAAGAAGTTAACTAAAATGTATGCGCAACCTGGATTTTGCCTACTTTTCCCAACTTTGGCAAGCGACGAGTTTAGCTCGAAAGCAGCAATCGGGGCAACTAAAAAAGGTCCCTGGGTATTTTTGTGTAAAACACGTCTAGTAAGTGGCAACCCTCTAGCTTCCATAGTAAATGCTCCACAATCGCTGGAAAAATTTGGTCATGTTTTTGCAAAAACTACATTTATGATAGCAACGTACGGGATAGCATTTAGAAGATCGCAATGTCACAAATAACCGGCCCCGGTGTGGGAATATACGCAACAGCGTAGTGGAATTCTTTAAAATTATACTGTAACATTGATTTTATTATTACTGCTGTGTAAAGTCATTGGCTTCTAAATTTAGCTAGCTTTCTTCTGAGTAAGTTCTTTGGCTTCGCCTTTTAGCTATCTTGAAAGTCCAAAATTCGTACAATATGCAAATTAGTTTTCGACTATAAAAAGGGGGAAATTTTCGGAATAGTCGGTCACTTTTCACTTTTCGATCTCGAAGTTGGAAGCAATCACCATCATCAAGCCTTATCCAGAGTAAAGGTTGGTTCGGGGGGTTGAGGGGTAATGATTACGGCACACGGTCCCTTTTTATTTATGTTTTGAAATATGATATTTTAGCATTGAATAAAGATTGTTATCCTTGAGTTCTTTTAAAACTGAATTAGGGATTTCATTTTCACACACCCATCACGAACCCACTTTCGTTCTTTCAACTTAGTTTAGTCCTAAATTTAAATTACACAAAACTGGCGACCGTGTACAATGGGTAGATCTTGGAATCCCGGGTTTAAATTTGTTTATTGGCTTTAAACCAACCTTTATTCTGTGGTTTGGGTCCCCAAAACTTTTGGCTTGACCAGTTGACCCCTGGTTAAGCCAAACAATGAAATTTCAATTTAAAAAGTCATTGTATACCTAAATTTTCAAAAGAGGGGGTAAACCCTCAGAATGTTCTGAATCTAGTTTTTGTTAGAAAACCTTTTTCGTCATCAAAATTCTGCACTTTCTAAGATTCTTGCACCTTGCACATTGTTTTATTTTTAGAGACTCTTCATGTCAATGGGGATGATTCTGGATGGCATTTAACCGGGTGAGGTAGTTTAGCTTCAACTAAAATGAATGAAATAATTTTGTTTTCAAAACTTTAAATTGGTGATTTATTAAATTTGGATCTACTCTGAGAATTAGGTGCATGAGTTCAGCTCGCGCCAGAACAGTCGTTGCTCCGTTGGGTCCGGGGCACGGAGTCTGACACCTTTTAGGGGAGACCGACCGGTGTTCAGGCTCCGGTTGCCTCGGCTCTTACTCAGTTGTAGCCTTTTAAAATTTGTTTCTTCATATTTACACGTTTTATTAACATTTCGAGTACATTCATTTTTAATTATCGGGTACAGCTGGGGCCATGCATAATTTGTTGTTGTCGTAGTTTAATTTTACTTTGTATTTAATTTTTATTTACTGTATTCTGCTTATCTTTTTGTGTGTTGTAGGTTGTTTATCCAGTTGTGTGCTGTGTCGGTCCGCTCCCGCCCCCCCATTTCCGTGCCTAGGAGTGCCTCCCAGGGCTGTTGATGTCAGCGGCTGATGTATCTGGCCGGCCGCGCGCCATATTGCTGTGTCTGGCTGTCCTTCGGCAGCGTGGTGCTGTGCCTGGTGCTTATGGGTGCCCTCTGGTTTTGCTCCGGAACTGTTTCCGGAAGCGGCTCTCTATGGGCCCTTGCTTTATTCGGTGCACCGAAAGTCTTCCGGTGTATGGTACTCGGTGTGATCGAACTTTGTGATCCTTTGTTGGACTGGCCGAACTATCTGCCCTCGGCGCTGTTGGCGGCTTGCAGGCCTGTCGGCGGTTTCGGGTTGGCCGCCTGGTCTCTTGGCTCGCCTAGTCTAACTGAGTCTGGCTGTCGGCCGTCTTCCGGTAATAGTCCGCTGTGCCCGGGTGGGGCAGATGGCGCGTTCTGGTCCTATCGCTGGGCGGTCGGGCTGTTATGATGTCGCTGGCATCTTGTCTGGCTCCTTTCCTTGGCACTCCGATGGACACTAGGACCGGTTGTTTTGCTTTAACTGTGCCTTTAATACCTTGCTTTATTTTTGTCTTTGTATAACATTTGATTCTTATTTTTGTTTGGCATTGCTCTGCAGCTAACATTGTATTCTTTTTATATTTGCCATTCTTACAGTTTGATTTGTCCTTAATTTTTTGGGTTTTATCTTCCATGTCTTGCCCTATATAACTTGTCTTCCATGCGTTCTTGTATTCTTTTTCTACAAATGAGTGTGTATTTCTTCTTCCGTAGCAAACATAGGGGGTAACAACAGTCCGACTAATGTTCCGGGAATACTCTCTCTGGCCGCCGCCTCCCGGGAGGTGAGTCCCAGTATATTGATTGTCTTTTCTTTCGTTTCGGTGACAGCCGAAAAATTTTAACAAGTCAAGTTCTGTAGTAGTTTAAGTCGTTGTTGTAGTCGAGTCGTAGTACTCTGTAGTCAGTTAGGGCCCAGTAAAGTGTGTAGTCAAAGTTGTCTGAGTCGTGCCAGTGGCACATGTCTGTCAGTGGGAGTCCCACTTGTGAGACCAGTGAGGGTCCACATTTTATCTTCTTTCGTTCCGTATCAAACATTTCTGTTTTATCACTAACTTTTGAAACTTTCTCTCGTTTTACCTCATCTGCTGGGAACGCCGCGCCGGGGCGGGCGGCGGCAGAGATGGGTATTCATTGGAATATTAGTCGGATCAGTGAATTGGTTTTTAAGTGATCGTACCTTGTCCGGCTAAACACACAACATGCAGGAAGGATGTATCAAATAGGGATATTTCGAAAAAGTGGTTTTCCTAGTATGGGGGGAAATTTTGCTGCGCTGTTGCGTCATGGACTTGCGTGCCCTCTTGCGATCCGTCTGCTTTCGCGCGGGTGCCAGTCAATCTTGGCTTAGTGTGTACAGCCTGTGTATTCGGTCACAGCCGAGAAAGTTTTACCCATGTACGTAGGTGTCGGCCTAGGATCGTGTTGCCAGGCCATGTCCTGTGAGAAGTGGGGATCGTTTTGCTCCACTTTTTAGCCTCTTTTCATTGAAGCTTAATCTTTTATTTTATCACTAATTTTAGCTAAGTAACTTTAATTTTACCCTGCCAAGTTCTTGACTGGTGCCGCGCGGGGGCCGGCGGCTTCAAAAGAGGGGGTATTTGTGGGAATATACGCAACAGCGTAGTGAAATTCTTTAAAATTATACTGTAACATTGATTTTATTATTACTGCTGTGTAAAGTCATTGGCTTCTAAATTTAGCTAGCTTTCTTCTGAGTAAGTTCTTTGGCTTCGCCTTTTAGCTATCTTGAAAGTCCAAAATTCGTACAATATGCAAATTAGTTTTCGACTATAAAAAGGGGGAAATTTTCGGAATAGTCGGTCACTTTTCACTTTTCGATCTCGAAGTTGGAAGCAATCACCATCATCAAGCCTTATCCAGAGTAAAGGTTGGTTCGGGGGGTTGGGGGGTAATGATTACGGCACACGGTCCCTTTTTATTTATGTTTTGAAATATGATATTTTAGCATTGAATAAAGATTGTTATCCTTGAGTTCTTTTAAAACTGAATTAGGGATTTCATTTTCACACACCCATCACGAACCCACTTTCGTTCTTTCAACTTAGTTTAGTCCTAAATTTAAATTACACACCGGCTAGACCTTCAAATTGACACCCACAGTTTAATTTTACGGCTTGCGTAGCTCAAGAAATAGCGGATTATTTGATTTCTGTAAAAATGACAAGTTTTCAACGCCAAAATAAGAAAATCAGCTATACCTCACTTTAGAGAAAAGCTAGAAAGGTGCTGCAAAAAGCAAAAATGTAGAGCTCACCAAGATCCTTCGAATGAATATAATTTCTAAGTTCTGAACTATAAGTTCTGAAGCTCAAGAAATTTTACTTTTGTTCAAAACTTTAGCCTCTTGTTGTGAGGGTGCTTCTTCGCTGCGGTCTTTATTTTGGTCTTGTATATATTTTTGTCCTTTCTGTCTGTCCCGGAGGCTCCGGTGTAGTTTTACACGTAACCGTTAAGCCAGTAGTGTGTTGTGTTGTTGGCTTCGTTCAGGCGTCCGCGTGTGCGAGATGCAGTTTTAGGCACCTTTCGTGTACTAATGTTGTTTTATTATGTACTAGTAGGTAGGTTAGCTAGGTTAACTGTAATTTTATTTTACTGACTGTATGGACCGCGGCGAGGGCGAGCGCTTTCAAAACAGGGGGTATTTTGTGGAAATTTCCTTGTTTACAAAAGTCTAAGAACTTCGGAACGAATATGCAAATTAGAAATTCGGCATTTTCGTAATATGCAAATTAGTTTTGGCACTATAAAAGGGAGGGAATTTCCAACATTTTTGGTCACCTTTCATTGACTCGAAGAAGACATCAGATGTGGAAGAAATTATATGGAGAAGCCGCTGAGGTTAGAGGTTGGTCATTGGGGTTTGGGGATAAATTTATTGTACACGGTCTTTTTTGTATTTTATTGGCATAAAATTATACTGTCTCTGAAATAAATTTAATTTTGTTGGAATTTTCGACAACCGTCAACCAATAATATGTGCCCAAAAGGAATCACCACTTTAAGGTCGTGCTCCCCTTACGTGCAGATATAGTTGTAGAAAGTGCAATTATTGCTCGATTTCATTTAAAGTTTCAGAAAATACATCGGCAATGAGAATAAACGTCCTGTAAAAACGCCAGCTTCATAACATTTATGTACAGTGAGAAATAAAAATTTGAAGTTCTAGAACAATATCTAGAAAATTATGGCCAACGACTATAATCATTTTAAAGCTTATTATGTGCTCTACAACTTTGCTTTTAGACATAAGTCTCTAGCTCTTACCGTTTTTGAGCAGTAAATTTTTGAAGACTTTTTGCTCGAAAATTTTTGACACGATCTTGCTGAAAACAGGTTTTGTCGAATTGGAGCCAGTGTACACTACAAGCGTAGACAAGTTTATACTCAAATTAAAGTCCTTCTAAAGAGGCACAAATTAGGTTAATTAGAGGCCTGTACACTGAATGAATCTGAAGTTCTGGTCGAATAACTGATTTTGTCAAATGCTGAAAAAATTTTTTGACCGAAGATTGCTCCACAACCAATGGGTATATCCAAAAGATATTTTGCACACAGTAAGTTTGGACAATTTGCCAGGGGCGGTTTTTTATTTTTCTCTTTACCAGCCTCCAATCAAGAGCAATGATTTTTCAAAGTTGGCTAAAATGCCTGTTTTTCAGAAAATGATCAATTTCTGCAAACTGAAACGATATTTTGACAAAATCAAAAAACCGTCCCTGGCAAATTATCTCGGAAACACATTGGATACAACTATTTTCTTGTTGTGTAAAAATTTTTCTGAAAAAATTTTGGTCAAAAATTGTGGCTACGTTTGATAAGTTTGCGACCACTACAAACTAGGTAGGCATGTTTCAATGATACCAAACGACGCAGAAGATGTTGAGCTTCATTTTGATATGTGGCTCAATTCATAGCTCTCAATATTGTAAATGTTATAGCTTTCCAAAGTGAACTGAATGTAAGGGAAGTGCGACTTTAAACGAAGCAGCCATTATTTGTCAAAATAGGACCTCAAGCAAGAGATGTGAACTGTGAACATAGTATTAAGACGAACACTAATGCTAGCGCTGCACTAGCGTAAATACGTGGTCAGAAAGTTTAGTCCAATTCAGCAGCAGCCTCTCAAAAACTCACATTTCCCGGATACTCATTGTACAAATAGCGATAACGGCCTGAGCTGTCTGAGTGGCATGAACAGTCCAAAACGTCCGAGCGGACCGGCTTGAGTCGGGCCAGCGAGACTAGGTTCGGGGGTGGGCTAGGTCCGCAACATTTATTTTTCGGGTCGGGCCAGCCCGGCCCTAACTCGAATCGAGCCCCTAACGCAACCTCCGTTGAAACAGAAACACTGACCCTCCTGTCACCCTAGGGTGGTAGTACCACTACCGGGGTGGACTTTGAGCAAATGCTGTAAACTAAAAACTTAATTAATCGGCTTAAAATTTAGCACATTTGTTCTTTATCATGTTTTGCATCATAAGAGCTTGCCTGCAATGTTGTGGGGGCTGGCTTGCTGTTTACACAAGAGGATATGTATTAAAAGCTTTGAATTTAGATATATCCTTCATTCCTTTATGAATTTGTTTGAAATTTTCCATGCAAGCGTTATTAATTTATACGCTCAGGCCGTTTTCTTAGTCTTTCATAAAAGTGCATTTTCCATTTTTAGCTTATTTTGAAATATTGTAAATTCTATATATTGTCCACTGCTGCGTTTTTAATTGTAAATTTTACTCTACCATGTGAAAGAGCCAAGTAGTGCTTTAAAATGATGCGCATATCTCTTCTGTACGTGGTATCTATCAAAGTTACAGATAATTTTACATATGGCTGATTTTCGTTGACCGTTTGTACAAGCAATGTAACATAAAATCATTTTATACAAAAATTACATCTATTGGGTTTTAGAGGTTGTCATTGTGTTACTTATGTGTATTACTTAACAAAAACACTATCTAGCTGATTGAAGGCATAGCGAATTCCTAAAACCATAGCAAACAATCAAAAGTTGCGAAGTCTTTGTCTTTTATTTTCTCGTCACTGCTTCAACCAAACTTCACCAAATTTTCCAGATACGTTATATACGCTCAGGCCGTTTCCTTTATTTTTGAAAAACGCAGCAGTGGACAATATATATATATATATATATATATATATATATATATATATATATAAATATATATATATATATATATATATATATATATATATATATATATATATATATATATATATAGGATTACCTATATTTCAAAATAAGCTAAAGAATGGAAAATACACTTTTACGAAAAACTAAAAAAACGGCCTGAGCGCATAAATTAATAATGCTTGCATGAAAAATTTCAAACAAATTCATAGAGGAATGAAGGAGATATTTAAATTCAAGGCTTTTAATACATTTCCTTCATTGTAAACAGCAAGCCAGCCCCCACAACATTGGCGGCATGCGCATATGATGCAAAACATGATAAAGAACAAATGTGACAAATTTTAAGCCGATTAATTAAGTTTTTAGTTCACAGTATTTGTTCAAAGTCCACCCCAGTATTGGTACTACCACTTTAGGGTGGTGATTCCTTTTGGAGACATCAACTTTGAACCCTGAACCCAATAACTCATTCATTACTTGGATTTAAAAAGCCATTTTTCTATCAAAGTGGAGCTTAACATTTTCTCTTTCTAATGAATGTAATGAAACTAGCTTCTGCTTTCGGAAACTATTTTACTGCATTTCCGAAGTACTTTAATTTTCCATATTTTTTGCAGACTGAAGTAAATTTTTTTCGTGAGGCATCGGCTACATCATTCGATTCCACTATCAAATAGTTGGGGACCCTTTTTTAATTATCATGAAATCACTCTTCGTTGTAGAGAAATAAGCTGAAATGTGTGCGTAACCTGTATTTTGCCTACTTTTTCCAAATTTGGCAAGTGGCCACTTTAGCTAGAAATCAGCAATCGGGGCAACTAAGAAAGGGTCCCTGGGTAGTTGTGTGTTAAACACGTCCGCTAAATGGCAGCCCTCTAGCCTGCATAATAAATGCTCCAACCAAAATCGCTGGGAAAACTTTGGTCATGTTTTTGGAAAAACTACATTTTTTATGATAGCAGCTGGCGGGATAGCGGTTGGAAGATTATCATGCATCTCATAATCGACCTCGACGATAGCATCAAATCGACACCCTTAGTTTACTTTTATGGCATGCGTAGCTCAAGAAATCGTGGATTATTTGATTTCTGCAAAAAATGACAAATCTTCAACGCCACAATAAGGAACATGGCTTTATCTCACAGTAGAGAAGAGCTAGAAAGTTGCTTCCAAAAGCAAAAATGTAGAGCTCAACGAGATCTTTCAACTTTGTGTAATCATATATATGCAACTGCTGCTCAACTGTCAAAAATTAGCAAAAACCGTGCTGAACGGAAATCCCGAAAATTTGAAGCGGGATTGCGCGAAAGGTGTTTGAACACCAAAATGAACTTATTTTGCAAAGTTTCATCAAATTTCATCTTGGTTTGAGCCGTCAACCAACAATATGTGCCCAAAAGGAATCACCACCTTAAGGTGGTGGTATCCTTTTGTGCAGTGCTTTTGCTGTGATTTTTTTGAAACGCTATAACTTTCGCAATGTTGGGAGTTGCAAAGTGCTTTATACATCGTTTTAAAGCTTGTTATCTGTACATTCACATGAGCTTACTGAACTGGCAAAATTAGCAAAAAAATAGCAGAAATTTTCTGACAAGCTGACATCTAACAGGATGAATATAGACCAAAAGTTTTTGAACATCGATTTCTCAAAACTGAAGAATCGGCCAAAAGTTATTTTTGTGCCACGATATGAAGGACATATGGGCCGAGGGACGTTTTTTTGGATTTGGCTCAGCAGGTCCTAACGTTCGAGAAAATCGGCCAAATGCACAGTAACACGAAATTTCGCAACTTCGCATTGAGTTTTCTTGCTACTCAATATGTTTTAGCCCAAACCAAGAAAAACGTCCCTCCGCAGAAGTGCGAATTTCGATTCTGCCGAAAAGCTCCGGAATCCGTCGAGTAGTTTTTGAGAAATCGATGTTCGAAACAAAATAATCGCAGTTTTGCCAAAATGGTTTTTCGGCCAAATCTCTAGCTGAAAGCAATAAAGTCCGGCTAATAGGCATTCATAAAATGTGTAATGAACTGAGTTGGATTAAATGAGAATT
>JASAND010025775.1:0-47601 GCA_030248195.1 Trissonchulus latispiculum
GGAGGGCTACACTGGGCTGCCCGTATAGCCGGATGGTCTGTCCAGGATTGTAAACTATCCTGAAGCTGGAGTAGGTTCACCCCCCCTTCCGTCGCATACTGACGTCCGTCAGCCTCCTGAATGGGGGTGATTGGCTCGGCCTCACCGAGGGACAGATTTTTAGGGAGGTCAACCAGACAGTCGTGGGGGTTATAGACTCGGATATAGGTGACCTTGTCCGACGTTTCGAGGACACCAGGGACGGGGTAGACCTCATACCGCTCCATAAGTTCCGGGTCGGGTTCAAAAAGGACTGCTTGGTAGCAGTTGGGTTGCTTTGCGCCGTCCACGAGACAGCGCACGGGGACCATAGCTTCAGACCGGGGTTGTAGGGTTTTCTTCTCCCTCATGCAGAAGAAAACGCTAAGGGCGGTCTGAATGCTAAACTTGTTAGCCAGGGCCTGTAGTTCTTCCGGGGTCAGGAGGGGCGTCTCCCAGTAGGGGGTTCGGAGGGAATGGGTTTTTGGGATGATGGACCAATCGGCTCTTTCCAGGAAGTCATAACCAATTATGACGTCCTGGTGTAACCCTTGGGTTACATGGAAGGTGAAACTGAATTTATCGTTATTGCAAACAAAAGGGAGTTCGCAAGAGCCGATTATTTGGAGGGTGGAACCCGCTGCGGCAGTGGACACTTTGGCCACCGTCGCAGTGTCAAGGGAAAGGGAGAGGATACCCGAGGCATTTACGCGGTCGAAAAATGCCTTGGACATGAGGCAAATATTGGCCCCGGAGTCTACGAGGGCAATGGCTTTGACCCCGGACACACTCACCAGGATTAGGGGGCTTTTCCGCAGGGCAATACGGGAGCATTGCGATGCGAAAAAGGACGTGTTGCCCATCAAAACGGCTTGGACTGCTTCTCTGATGGGACTAGGGGGCGGGCTTTTGGGTGGTGAGGCGTCCAAGGTCTGCGCTTCCTCCTCCAAACATTGCGTTGGATCCGGAGGAAGCGAGGGGGGGGTGGGGTTTTTTCGGGGGATCTGGGTTGGGCAGGAGAAATGGGTTTTTCGGGTTGAGAGGGGGCTTCCCCCTCAGAATGGGACCGTTTATGGGTAGGGGACCGGGTTTTCTTCGATTTTGGAGCGGTCTTATTGGTCATGGGGTCAGACTGAGGACGCTGAGGTTGAGGAAGAGGGTCAGCCCAAATGGACATATTGGGGAGACGGAGTTGGCCAGATGCTTCCAGCTCCTCCGTCCGGCGGCGGTCCATGGCCATGAAGTCGAAAAGCAAGTTCTCAAACTCGTCGACTTTCCTTCGGACCGGGTCATGGTAGTGTGAAAGTCTTCGTTAGCCTTTCTAGTGGCGTGGCCCACAGAGGTTAACACTTCGTATTGGGCTGCCTCAACCTCGTTCAGCTCCTCGCGGACTTCCTGGAACATGTCACCCAATTCGAAATAGGGTGCCCACTGTTCCGGGGTAAAGGGGTTGGCAGAGGTTGCGGTTGGGGGGACAGAGTCGTGACGGGCGCTCTTGGAATGGCGGGGGGCGAGCCGCCACGAATTGTCCCCTTTATTCCGCAGGAGTCGGATAGGGTCAGGGTTTGTTCCAGAGGGGGCGTCGTCAAGGTTACGTAAGTTACGTAACCGGGAGGCCAGGTTATCATTATCCAGGGAAGTGGGGGCATCCTGGTGCTGTGAGGCGCTGGGGGGGTTTTGCCGACCAGAGGTGGACGGCAAGATCTCCCCAGTGCTTTGTTGGAAGTTAGAGGGGAAATGGGTACGTACGTTATCGGATATATGTATGTTTTTACGATTTTGTCTGGGAAGGGGTGGGGTAGTCAGCAGTGGGTCTTTTAGGGGAGGGACGTTGTCGATGATATCCACTTGGATCTTCTTCGTCGCTTTCTGGGGTTTATAGGAATGCCGGGCGGGTTTCCACTGCCGACTTTTAACCCGCTTATCACTCAACAGCACCAGATTTGCCCCGGTGAGAGGCGGGTGGAAGGTCGAGGAGGAATAGGAATCATGATGAAAATCATGATTCTCTTGCTGAGGGGGGGTTAAAGGAAGTCTGGCGTGGCCCAAGACTGAGGTCGGCAGGGGAGTTGAGGGGGTTTTGGCGTGGTCCAAAACTGGGGTCGGCGGGTCAGTTTGGGTAGGGGCGGACGAAGGCGGCTTTTTGCGAGACTGGGCTCCCCCGTCTCCAAAAGGCTTCACCTGTTTTCGCCACCGGTTCCAAAACTTATAGGGACGGGTATTACCTTCCTTATCCCTGATAAGGTTCCCGCCGCCGGGGTACCCACCATTGGCCATAACCAAATCGTGGGAGGGAAACCAGGCCTGACGACGCTTCTTCTGACGCTTCCTTCGGATGCAATATTTGCAACTGGGGTTGTTGCAAATCTCCTGATATTGGGCGGACACAGCTTGGAGGCCCATGGTCTGTTTCCATTCAGACCAAAACCAGTTGGGACGGAGCAGGCCATTACCGTATCGGACGGAATCCCCGCCGCCGGGAAATCCTCCGTACATATTGACCAGCTGGCAAACTGGCAAACCCTGACCTGCTTGGGTTCCAGAAAGGAAAAGCTACGTCGGACAGGGTAGGGGGGTTCGGCAATGTGGTCGAACAGACTATACAGTCCGTTCTTGGGGGGAGGGGACGGGGTGTAATCCGTTGAACAAGAGGATCCAGATAGGGATTCTGTTCGGTAAAATTCGGGGGGAGGGGCTGAGGGGTTAGGTTCGTGGGAGTTTGGGTTAGATACGGGGGGGTCATTAGTAAAGGCAAGGACCATATTTACAGCGTAGGAGGGTTGCCGGGGGCGCCCTCCTGGGTTTACTGAGGACGCCCCTGGTTGGCGTTTCCCTGGTTCTGAAAAAGGCCAGGGGGTCTCTGACTCCTGGGTGGGGGTGGGAGGTCGTTCTGGACACCTCCTTGTTGGTCAGAGGGTTGGGACGGGTTTAGCGGCTGATCCGTGACAGCCACCTTAGGGTTACTCAACATACGTAAAAACCCGGGGTGGTTTGGACCCAGGTTTTGGACTGCTCGGATTCGGTCAGGGCATTGCATCCAACCATGCCCTTCCTTAACGCACCAGAAGCACAATCTAGGTCCATATGGCCTCTGGTTGGGGTTATTGGGACGGGGACCAGAGGTGGAGGGGTAATTATAGCCAGACCTATAATTAGAGTTGGGACGAGGGTTCTGAGATCGGGGAAAGCGGGGCTGTTGGTATTGGGCTCGAGCTTGAGGGGGTAGGGCGGTGCCATACGCATTTCTGCTGCGTATACCTCTTGCTCCGGGGAATTTGGGGGGTAATCGGGGTAATCAGGGTCTTCGAAAGGGTCGTCGTAAGCTCGAGCCACAAAGGCTAGGGGCGGGGTTTCTTCCTCCATGGCCCGCTCGACGGACTGGACAATAAGCAGAGCTCGGTCGATCATGGAACTCTGCTCATTTTGGGGCCAATAGGGCTAGCTGACCAGCCACCCGGACCCTAAGGGCTTCCCTCAGGCCGGATTTGAACTGTTCAGCCATTTTCCGGTCGCGTTCCCGGATACCAGCGGAAGGGAAGGCTTTTACCGCCAAAAGTCGAAGGGCCGTTACGTACTGGTGGGCTTTTTCCGAGGGTTGTTGCCTTCGGCGGTAAAATTGGTCGGCATACTGCTCGACCGTCGTGGGGATGGGCTCGTACAATTGCTTCAGAACGTCCACCAGTTTCTCGAAAGAATCGGGTAGGTTAGGGCCATGGAGGGCTTCCTTGACGGAGTCGTCAAGGAACTGCCACAGGATTCGGTGGATGAGGTGGGGAGGGACTTCATGGACACGAGCCGTGTCCTTGAAGTTTGAGATCCAGGTCGTGAACTTGATGTGGCTCTGGGGGCCTAGGAATGGTTTCGTTCCCTTAAAGGCCTTTAGGTACTCAGCCACGTGGCGCGCCGTGGACAGGTTGGACTGCTCCACCTGGGCTTCCCTGGTGTGCAGTTGGGGTTCAGGGCGTCTCCGGAAAAGGGAGGGCGGGTAGGTCGGTTAGCCCGAGTATCGCTTTGGGCCCGGGGGCGGAATGGGAATGTGGGGCCATCGTCACCGGATTCCGAGTCGGACGACGGCGGAGAATCGCCGTGGGGAGGGGTTGGACGGCTAGGGGGCTGCCCCCTCGTCCTTGATTCGGGTGGGGGTTTCACATCGGAATCCTCTTCGATGGCCGCCACAATTTCGAGGAATTCTGTATATACCCTGGGATGGTTTTGATACAGGAAAACCCACATTTCTCGGGTCATATGGCGTACCTGCTGGGCCAGGACCGACTTACCAATCTGGTCGTCGAGGTATTCATAGGGGGTTTTATGCGTAGGAGGGGCCCAGCCAGGACACGCCGGGATCTTAGGGCAAAAACCCAGAGTGGGTTTTTTCTTGGGTTGGGGCTTTCCGGACGGCTGTTCCAGGGGAGTGGGATTGGGGGGTGGGGCTGAATCTGCTGAATTTCCGGAGGTAGAGGGGTAGGATTCATGTGAGGCCAGGGGGGCGTCCCGTCATCATAATTCTGACGGTTCCGTAAGTCACCCGACTTGTCCCACATCAAGCCGGATGAGGGGGAGGCCAGGCCCCAGTGCTGGCTAGACCGGCGATTTTGGGGTTTTTTAGCTCCTTCAGAGGTAGCTCTGGGTCGGGTAAGGGGGGGGGCATGGATTTTCTCACTCGTGATTGGGCTGGGCCCGAATCAGTGAGACGGTCGAAAATGGTGTTTTTGGAGTTAGGGGCGTCGCCGATCAGCCGGGCCAGCTGCTCTTGATACTTCCTCCACTGGCCTCGGGTACACAGTTTATCTTCTTCGCTGGGGTCGGAACCGTCTAGATGAACCGTGGATTCATGACGGGAGGGGCTTCCCCTACCTCCGTCCTGGGGGGAGTCCGACGAGGGGTGTAGATCGTCCTCGGGACTCAGTCCTGACCCGAGGCGGATGTGGACGGAAGATCCGGGCTGCCCAGAACTTCCGCAACATGGCCCCAAGGTCAGGGGGGGAGAGTCAGGGGATCGGGTCACTCTGGGTTTACTGTCAAAGGGGTCGTCTTCAGGGGGCGATTATCCATTATAAACACAACACAAAAAAACACAACTCACCGGTTAGTTATATACGTATATCGAAATTTTGGGCAACACTTGGGGTCGATAGGGACTTTTTGGGGCGATATACGTATATAACTAGGGAAGGTCGGGGATTTCAAGGCCAGGGACACGAAACTCCGATTATACGTACGTATTTCAGGCCAAAATTCGGGGGTTGGGTCGAATCTCCGAATCGACCTGGATTTACAGGGAATCCGTCCAAGGGATAAGCAGCAGTCCACCAGTTGGGGTTTACGGCGTCCAACAGTACAAGGTTAGATTCCTGGGCGGGTCACGGAATCCAACCAAATTTTACCAAATTTTATATTTCCCTCCCAAAAATTTTCTGGGTGGGGGGGGGGCTAATTGATGTAAATTTAGGGTGGGCTGGGAGTTGCTGGTATAATGGGGAGGGATTATCACTTGGCGTGGCCCCGGTGATAATCAAGGGGTAGAGTTGGGCTACCCAACTATAAAAATAATTTCCAAAAGGGTGAGAAAAAATAACACGCACTAAGAATTCAGAAAAATGAACCAATACTATAAAGATAACCACGCCACTAGTCAACAGCAAAGAAACGGGGTTAATAAAATTCACGGGGAAGTGACAGGAATTCAGGCGTCTGACTGGGACTTTAAGCGATGCGTGGGCGGGACTTCAAAAGTCCCAAGCAGATTCAGGCGCCTGATAAGGACACAAGCAATGCGGGGGCGGGCCAAGAAAGTTAACACAAAGGTTTGCAATTGGGAATGACGTCAATTGCAGACCTTTGTGAATCCACACGGGGGGAATGGGTATACGCAAACACCAAAGAGAGAAAAGACCGGCGAATCCAGTCAATATTAAGGAAGATGGATAGGGGGGGGAAACTATACAGGTAGTAGGTATAGAGAAAAATAATTTGGGGCTCTAAAAAAATTTTGGACTAGGGGGGGGCTAAGAAAAATTAATTTTGGGGGGGGGGGAGAAAAATAGGAAAAATATTTTAGGGAGAAAAAATATGAGGGGAGAGCCTGAAACTGGCAGCCTAATGTAAAATATGAGGGAGCTAGGGATTTTAACCACTGAGCTCACGCCCCAAATTTTACAAGTGGAACTGTGCGCAAGAACGCTGACCAGCGACTGCGGGTGGAGATATTTAGTCTCAGGCGGCTCTCTTTCCACCGACTTGCCTCGCCAAGGGGGGACGGGTAATTTTTGGGGGACGCCAACGGGGCGCCTAGCAAAAACGGGGGAACACACACACAAATTAGACTCAGATACAAGTCAGCTCCGGGCTAATCCCAGAGCTCTACCTAGCTAAGAAAAGAGATCAAAGACTAGTAAAATTTAGTATTAATAATTAAATTAACAAGGCAAAAGACAACCGGCGGATTTATTAGGAAAATACAGGACAAGGTTATGACAGGGAAGTCCTTCCGGCGATACCCAGATAGGACAATCAGAAATAGCGGGCTACCCGCACAGCAACAGAAAAAGGGCTCAAAAGGGAAGTACAAACAAAGGGGAGGGGACCAGCAACAAATTGGGCAGTGGAAGAATACAATAAAATCGGGGGAGGGGAGTTAGCTAATAAAGTTAGACCCAGGGGGGGAAAACGGGGGCAACCCCGCAAAGTTAGGCCGGAAAGGGGAGGGGGAAATGTTAGGAAAAAGAGGAGAAACGAATTAAAGGGGGTTAGGATCAAAAAGGGGAATTAGGAAATGTGAGTTTGAAAAGGTTTTAAAGGAAAAAAAGGAAAACTGGACACTTACGCTTTTAGGTGTAGACAGTCAAAGGGTGGGGCCCCAATCTCAGAAACCAACCGCTCCGTGACTTGACAAAACTCCCAACTGACTAAAAGGTGATGTAATCATTCAAAGAGAATTTTGTTATGCGTTGGGAACGAGAGGGTCTATCTTCGCTAAGCCAACAAGGATTGGAAATACGTGCAATGTTAAGTTTACGCTCGGAAATAAGTAGTTTTAAATAATTTTCAAAAGATGAGCATAAAGTTAGCACTGCACAGTATTTTAGGGGGAATTCTACATACAAAATAATACATAATTATCGGACTTCCCAACAATTATAAACATACAATATTTACGGGGAATTTGGGGGATTTTAGGGGAGTTTTAAGGAAAAACATTGAAAGTGAAACTTGGGAAAGGACTTGGAAGGGGGGTGATAGCGGGGACGCTATTGTGGAAGCTAGTGAGGAAGTCCAACACCCCGGGAGGGTCACACCACAGGACGGCCAGGCCTTGGGAGCAGTCGAGGTGGGTACGCCAGGTTATTGATTTCCTGGGGCAGCTCAAGATCAAATGCTCGAGCGTTTCTTATTCCTGTAGGCAGTCAGGGCAAAGGGGGGGGGGGGCAGCCAGCTGGATCAATAGTATGCCTGTATTGTCTGTAGGAACATTATCGAGTAGAGCATACATTGACATAGGTTGGATTTTGAGAGGCCTGTGCCAAAACATTTTGAGGGGGCTAGTTCCCTAATTTTCGAAGGGGCATGCATGAACCATGTTAATAATAATGCAAATTAGTAATGCTCTATAAATGATTCAACAGAAAGTTAGTTTTCTAATTATTATTTGCAGTTTATACATTGTCCAACAGCTTGGTACTGACAATCTCACAGCAGCTAGTCGTATTCAGCTGTTATCACTTCACCCCAGTTTTTTTGAAATAAAACTTATTGTAAGGGAAGCAGGCACAAGAAAGACTGATAAGCCTGATATGGGAGTTCAGCTGATGGTCTCGTGGTGTAGTGATTAGCATGTCTGACTCTGGAGCAGAAGGAACGTAGATCGATCCCCGGCGGCACCAATTCTTTACTTTCAATGGTGAGTGAAAACCTAGACTTCTCTCTTCTAGGTCCAGGTTTCGTGGGTGCAAGGATGCCTGGTGCCTCCCGGTGGGGCTTGTCCCTTGTTTCTTCTTGGTCCAGCAGCCCCGGTAGAAGCGCTACAATATGAATACTCACTTTCATCTAATATGAGACGGAAATCTCATTTTCGTCAAACAAAAATTGCCGCGTCAGAAGAGTAGAGTCAGACTGTAGTTTACATGTGAGAATATCGCCTGACATTTGCTTACAAAAAATCTTCATCTGACTAGCGAAAGTTGAATAGTGTGTAAACCAACCTTTAATCTTGAATTCCAACCGAAACTGTACTGTCACGTTTTAAATGATAACTTTGTATTGAATTTTAAAGCTCATAATTAGTACATTCACATGAGCCTACGAAACTAGCAAAATTAGCCAAAAAATTAGCAGAAATTTTGTGAAATAAAGGCTAAATATAGACTAAGAATGTTTCAACATCGAGTTCTCGCAAGTTCTTTTTATGTTATGATATGAAGGACATGCGGGACGTGGGACATTTTTCTGGACTTGGTTCAACAGGTCTTAACGCTCCAGAAAATCTGCGAAATTTCGCATCTTTGCATTGCGTTTTCTCGAAATGGAGATGTTTTAGATCAAACCAAGAAAAATATCCCTCCACAATCGTGTTCATTTTTGTGCCCTCTTCCCAGCCAAAACAGCCAATCCGGTGAAAGTAACCTACTGAGAGTATAATGCCAAAAACCGAAAATTTTTAAACGCAGGACTGATCCTAGAATGTTAAGGAGCACCAAAATAATATATTGGAAAGTTCCATCCGCTTTCATAAAGAATTGGAGCTTGTAAGATCAAATTTACACAAAAGGAAACCACTACCTTAACCTGAAACGATCAAACTTTAGGGAAGTAACATGTAGGTTATAGTCTAAGGTAACTGATGGGAGAAAAAATAGGCCCAATGGGTGGAAACTGAAAATTCGGAACATTGATATTCAAGTCCAAAGGCGGAATACGAAGGTCCGGAGACGACCCAACCCTTGTAGGAAGCGGATTAGGGAACCCGGCACCATAATGGTTACGGTGGTGATCACTTCAGGCTGTACAGACTGGGCAGCGTCACCTCAGATAAAGTTGAGACCATTGCCTCAGTAGGCGCGGTTGGGGTTGAGGATCCCTGTAAGGGAAGCAGATATATGAAAGATTGATAAGCCTGATATGGGAAGGGATGCAGCTGCTCAAAACTTATTGGGCCTGATTCACCCGAATAAGCCGCATCTATAGACTGCTGACGAGACCCGGAACGCATGAACTCAACTAAAACCGACCGACACCGATTGGGAGGCTGTAGTGGACTGATGTTCCGAAGACCTCTAGACTTGGGCAGACATTTGCATGAGGGGAAATTCTGGGGGGTGGGGGTGAGCCGGAAAAAACCGGAAAACTCGGATTCTGGAGGGGGTGGTGAGGAACCCCTCGGGGGGGGGGGGGGTGGTGGCGAGCTCCAGGTCTGGGGAGGGGGTGAAACCCAAGCACGTGTATGGACTCGGGTATTCCAACCGTGACGGGACGTCCAAATTCTGTAGGAAAAAATTAGAAGCAGAAAACATGGAATGGAAAGCGCATGGCATAGTTGAATAGCTTCCCAAGATGGAGCGTGACCTACCAATTCGGTCACAGTAACTGGATCTAAACCCCATTTCGGCGACATGTTGATCTGTAGGATGGTCAAATTTGGCGCAACCCTCTGCTAAACACGTCAGAAGAGGAGAAGCGAATCCAAATCCCGTAATGGATTTCGGCAGCGGCCGTCTCGGTCTGAGACGTCACTGGAGTGAATGCTGAAACCTCTGACGGCCATCAGACAGGCGCAGACCATGACCAGACTACCGGTGGATGGGAGACAGCTGTGACTAATGGCGCAGTAGTAGTTTCTAAAAAACTGAACCGCAAAAACCGTCGGTCCACATTTCTCCGGATACCTCAATTTCGTCCCGGCCGTCTATGGGGGTCAGTACGCAAAGTTGGGTGGTTAACCTCGATGCCAACAACCTTTCTGCAGATGGGTCCGGAAACTAGGTGGAATCAGGACCGGTATTACCCCCTAGTCCCTGTAGCGGAAGTGTTGTAATATAGCGAATTACCAACGACTTGCTACTGGAACTGCGCCCAATAGATAAACGCACCTGGCCGATCAAGAGCCAGTCCGGGGTAGCCTCGCCAGTAACAGATGTTACACGTACAACTAACCTAGCTATTCCTAAATAAAGCCCTAGCAACACAATTAATAAATGCGGTTTAATAATGGCGCGTAGGCCGGAAATGACACTGTTATAAATGATGGAAAGTACACAATACAAGTATCGCAAATACATCAATAATATACGTAGCTAAACAAGGCCGTACTGGCTGTTACAAGTACACAGAGAAACAATACCTTACGCAAGAGCCAGGAGAGCGCGGAAATACAGGTGGGGTGGGGGACCCAACTGTGTTGACAAGGGAGGCCAAAAGGCGAATGCACACAAATATAAACTACAGAGGGGAGAAACAGCCAAACTACACAAAGGAAACCCAACACTGAGTTGGGAAGGGAGAGAATTATTTGATACCCCCCCCCCAGGAAGCGGGGCTTAGATAAACCCTCCCAACCAACTACAGTGTAACACATATATGTAAAATGGGGAACTCCCAATAGAATAACAGACCCAGCCCAACCCAACCTTCCGCGACCAACTAGTGCATATGTGGCAACAAGCCGGCACATAGCTAGGAGAAAAAAGAAGTGTTGAGCGTTACACACACACATACACAATATATACCTATATCCACTACATCCCCCACCCCTACTAGGGGATGCGAGGGAACTAGTTGAGCCTTGTTGCATGATTATAAGGCAAATGATCGCTTGATCGAGTTTATTGCAAAACGTTATAAAGCACTCCCGCGTGTCAGTACAAATTTCCAAAGTACAGTAGGTGCTCTACCTCAGAAGTGTGGGAGGAGTGTATTTTTGAAATTTGTAAATTCCGCAGTGACACAGGAGAGCAGCCGTGACCAAAATTCGGAAAAGGTGAAACCTGGAATTCAGGAAATTTTGTGAGAAATCATTTCTAGAGCAACAACTATTCTGTCAAGGAAACAAAATGTTGACTGCATTCCGTGAATAACAGTTTTCGAAACCGTCTGTTCCGAACGATTCTAAAAATGAAAAATTCCGTTCTTTTTATTGGATAGTGAAATATAATGTCATCCTATTTACAATGCATGTGTCCAGTGATCTTCCAAATATAGCTAGATTTGTTGACTTGAGCTGCACTTTACATGTTTTTGACATACTGCAAGTGGAAAGCAAAAGTAGTCAAATCTCTAAAAAATCAAACTCACAATGCAGTGAAATATTTTGTCTCCCACTTCTGAACTTTAGTATATTCCTTAAATTCTTCAAAGTCTTTAAATATAACCCAAACAAAACCAAGACGTTTGAATGTTGATTCCAAAGGTTGAGCACATGTTTCTGTAGGAAAGGTCATCGTTTGCTTATATTAATTAAAGTTCAAAGAGAATTTGCAGTAGAGTCGAAACAAATTGTTTTTGTAGAATTCAGTTTGTGCCTTGTACAGAGGAACTTTCGCGCTGTTAAGGCAACTTCTTTACTATTTGAGTGTAATTATTCCAATAATTTTAATTCTGATATCGTATATCTAATATCCTTGATTGACTAATTATTATTGATTCCAATAAATAATAACATAAAATAAAGCGTTGGTATATCACACTTTCGCTTAATACTGCAAAATGAGATATAGCATCGACGCTGTAGTCACACCATTTCTTTCTTTCAATTTCGCAGATGTTTCAATAAGAGGCTAGTGCAGGAAAGGCTACACCCTTTATTCTGACCAAGAATTACCCATTTTGAACAAAACTAGCGAATATTTTCCAAAAACATCCTAGAAATGGTTAAACATGTCCAACGATATTGGATTCTGCTAGTCGCTAGAAAGGCTTATTTCCTTTCCGTTTTAGGGCACATCTCCGTTAAACCTTTGGAATTATTGAGGCTAAACCATCTTTAGCTGAAAATAGTACCCGATATGTTAGTGTTTATGTGGTCTGTGCGCTGGGCTCCTCTATCCTGAGAACACTTCGTGGTGCCCTCAGCCCAGAGTTAAAAGTGGGTCGCGGGTACCCGCGGGTCGTGGTACACTGAAAACACTCATAAATGCTATTCTGCGATTGCCTTTTTAGCGCTTTGATAATGAGTGACCTTCTGGGCAGTAAGCTTTAATTTTTATCAAAATAAAATTTATTGCAAGCAGAAATAATTTTGCTGCCTTGTCTACCAAACTGTAAGGATGGAAAGAGGATCGCCGCAGCTATTTTTCAACGGATAATTATATATACTGAATAATTGGAGCATTGAACTTAATTATATACTAATAATTATATATACTGAATAATAAAACCGAATTTCAAACATTGGATCTTTTCAGGGAAACCGCACAGGCCCAGATTCCGCAAAGCGTAACCAAATGAGCTGAAATTTTTTATGGTATGTTTTCGACCACGCTGAGTTCAAATATCGCAAAATTTTTCGATTTCGCGAAATTCGTAAGGGACCAAGAGGAACCGGAAAATTTTTTGTCTTTGATTTTGCTGAAAAGTTGTATTCAGGGGTTTCGAGGTCGCAGGTTACGAGGTCGCAAAACACGAATCTGAAATTCGTTTTTCGATTCAGCTTTTTGCTCGGAAAAGCTTACATCTTAAGCTTAAAACGTTGGAATCGAATCCCCACTTACGAACCGAAAAAACTCAAATTTCGCGAAATCGAAAAATGCGATATTTGAACATACCCATAAAAAATTTCAGCACATTTGGTCACGTTTTGCAGAATCTGGGCCTGGGGGTTATCCTGAAAGATCCAAAACCGAACCACTGAAGTTTGGCTTTTTCAGATAGTCGAAGTCAGTACCAATTGACTATGCTATCGACCACACAGAGTTCCAATTTCGCAAGATTTTTTCAATTCGCAAGGGGGGACCAAGGTTGACATTTCATAGTTTCATATTTCATGTTCTTAGAGACATGAGTACGACTTTGTTGTAGAATCTTGATACTTTGGGGTCGTAGAACATGAGTCTAAAGTCGATTTTTTCAATTCACATTTTCGTTAACTCAGTAAAAGAATATAGCTTTAGGCTTAAGCTTTAAGCTTTACAAGGATGACACTAATAGCTGAATTGAAAACTAACTTCAGGTTTTGCAGCTCGTCAACAAAGTTTGGATGCAAAACTGTTTCGGTTTCCCATTCTTCCTCTTATGAATACAAAACGAATATCGCGAAATCAAAGCATTTTGCTATATTTGAAATTTGCGCAGACAGAAACATACCCATCCCAAGGTGTAGCTTTTACTGATCAAATTTTAAAAAGGTTAAGCACTGTGGCTCCCCCACCAATATTTTTTTATTTACATCCCCCATCAGCTGAAAATTTTGGTGAAGCAATCCTTCCAACCTCTCCCCTCGCTTCCGAAGAGCCCGGGTCTTGTATGGATTTATGGGGAATGGGGAGGGCAGACCGGTGAAAACAGTTTACTCCCTAGGGTCAAAGCAAAAAATGGGTAGACCCAAGGTAGTTTCGCGAAACAGCCTCACTTTTTAAAGCAAACCTCAGCGATTTCTCGAAAAATTCCTACAAATCGCAATAATCATCGTTTTTACTAATTTGTGGTCAAAAATGTAAGAACATTGCAACTTCAACTTGTTTACCTTTGGTATATTTCAGGTATTGACCCCTCCTCCAAGTCAGTATAGTCTAACCCAGAATTGGATTCTGTGTTAATCATGGTATTATTTGACTTTAATGACATGTTAGCAAGAGTACATAATAATAAGAGTATGCCACTAGGCAAGCTCTATGTTATCAGAGCAAAAACTATGTTCTGCACGCTAACGGCCCACCCCCCCCCCCGCAAATCAGACCCTAGTGTCCCCCCCGCAAATCAGTACCTGGTCGAAACGGGGTACGCTCACTCGCTGTATGTTTATGTGCTTAAGCTCGAAAACACAAGCAGTGCGTGCGCGAATTTTGTGCCTGCTTGGAACTTTAGAACACAAACATAGCGCACAAAATTCTTTGAAGTGATGGGTCTAATTTGCGGGGGGGGTCAGCCGTTAGCGTGCAGAGCATAGTTTTTGCTCTGATAACATAGAGTATGCCTAGTGGCATACTCTTAGTATTATGTACTCTTGATGTTAGTTAGTACTAACGTTTTCAGAACTTGACCAATCGAGGACAATTTAGCATGGGCAGGCCGCGATGAGTTCAAATATAGCTCGATTTTCTTCAATTCGCAAGGGGAAACCACGGGGGGGACCGAAAAATGTTTCGCCAACATTTGTACATTTCACGTTTAACGTTTCATGGTTCTTGACATTTCACGTTTAACGCTTCATGGTTCATGATGTTTACTGACCTAGAAAATGAATTTTCGGTTTTTTGATAGCTTTTCGTAATACTAGGCTGTCTGATAGCTAATTTGGAAGACTATGGAACTTCAGGTTCATGTTCAACGACCAAACAACCCTAAATACGGCACTTCTGCAAAATCGGATGCAACAGTGTTTTAATTTCGCTTTTTTCGTCCACAAACAACAAATAAAAATAGTTTTAAAATGCACACTTGAAGTTTTGCGCAGTCACAAACAAACCCACGTCAAATTTAAAGTCGATTGATCAGGGTTTTCCAAAGCTTAACGCTGGAAGCCAACCCCTCCCAGCTTCCGGAAAAAAATCTTTCCAATCTGTGTGTTAATAAAGCATTTTTAACCGTTTCTTATTGCCAAAAAACTTCAGACCGAAGTGATTTTAAGATGAGGCCGTAGAAGTAAACTATTGTTTATGTTTGAAGATTTTATTGTTAACACGCTACTATGCTCAAAATAAGGTTAATATTGAGTCAGGGCCATACCACCAAACCACCTGGAGCTCACTCCCCCACACCAAAGTTTCCCCTCCAAAACCGGGATACTTTTCTCGGATTTTTCGGACTAACTGAAATTGCAAGTTTTGGCTCGCCACTCCTTTCCTAAAACTTCCGCCTCCTGCACATGTCTGATCAGGACATGTGTAGGACAGCTAAATACATACAACTATGCCGATAAAATGATTACAGAAAACTGAGATGTGCCTTATTAGAATATATTGTTTTAGATAATGTTGAATTCAAATGTTTTGATACTGACCCTATTGATTCTGGGTTCAGTTGACTGCGATCTGAACAATTTGTTGCCCCATGGTGATGGGATTGATGAATATATTGACGACGAAGAAATAAAGGATATTGAAGTAGAAGACAGCCATGGAACAGTCTACGTTTTTGATATTGAAGATGACGGAAATTTGGAAGTCAGTACCGCAGACGATTCCTGGTACTTGTCAGCAGATGGCTATAATGATGAGCTTCAACCTTGCATCTTTTCCGGAAGAGTTGTTACTGACGATGAAACAGAAAGATTCCTTTATGATGTAATTGGTGACGACTACTGCAATGCATCCCTCAGTTTTTTGGCCACATTTTGGGGCTGCTATCCGGTTGATTGCGGAGCACCATACAACAGCCGGATTACCTATCAAACGGCAATAGTTGCAACCAGCGAAACATTTTACACAGTTTTCATATACGGCAATGTTGATTATAGCTGTGATGACGATTATGCCAGAACCTATTATAGACTTGGCAATACTGGTAGTGGTAGAGATTTGCAAGTTCAAATCTTCGATTCTGGCGAGGTTGGTTGGGAAGGATTGACAACACACTCTAACGTCAATCGCTCTGGTGTCTATTTGCTGCGGGTGGACAGAGAAACTAAAGAAATCACTGAGCCAGGCATACAACCGTCGACTGGTGACTTCTGCGGTAGGATTCAAGCCAGGACAACTGAATCACCAAAGTCAGGTAAACAATAATAATCTTTGCCCTATTTGACCACCACGGTTCGGAAAACCAGGCTGTCTCTCGGAAATTGAATTTTCACCATTTGTTTAGTTTTGCCGTTATCGAAACTGGAGCTAAAACTGCGTCGTTGCAACATTAAAATTTCACTATATGCCTATCACTGCTCTTACTTAATCGTTTCGTTTATGTAAAGAGGGGGCATTGGCAAAACTGTTACATTCTTGACGTTTTGTTACTGCAGCATGTTATGACCTATTGGTTCAATATTCGCTTAAGGTTGTGATTCCTTTTGGGCACATATATTGTTATTTGGCGGCGTAAATCAAGATGAAATTTGATGAAACTTTCCTTTTAGCGTTCTAACACCCTCCGCGCAATCCCGATTCAAAAATTCGAGATTTCCGGTCAGAGTGGTTTTTCCCAATTTCTGAACGTTTGGCACCTGCTATACAGTTATGACTATATTCAGCTCTTTTCTAGTGTGAGATATAGCCGATTTTCGTATTTTGGCATTGAAAACTTGTCATTTTTGCAGAAATCAAATAATCCAAGATTTCTTGAGCTACGCAAGCCGTAAAAGTTTACTAGGGGTGTCAATTTGAAGGTCTCGTCGAGGCCAATTATCTGAGGCATGATAGTCTTCCAACTGCTGTCCCGTGAGCTGCTATCATAAAAAATGTAATTTTTGCAAAAACATGACCAAATTTTTCCAGCAATTGTGGAGCATTTACTATGCAAGGTAGAGAGTTGCCACTTACTGGACGTGTTTTACACAAAAATACCCAGGGACCCTTTTTTAGTTGCCCCGATTGCTGCATTCTAGCTAAAGTGGCCGCTTGTTAAAACGTAGGCAAAACCCAGGTTGCGAAGACATTTTAGCTAATTTCTTCATAACGAAGAGTGATTTCATGATAATTAAAAAAGGGTCCCCAGCTATTTGATAGTGGAATCGAATGATGTAGCTGATGCATCACGAAAAAATTTACTTTAGTCTGCAAAAAATCTGGAAAATTAAAGTACTTCGAAAATCCAGGAAAATAGTTTCCGAGGAATGAAGTTAGTTTCATTGCATTCATTAGAAAGAGAAATTATTAAGCTCCATTTTGATATAAAAATGTCTTCTTAACTCCAAGTAATGAATGAGTAATGAGGGTTCAAAGTAGATGTCTCCAAAAGGAATCACAACCTTAACTCAAAACAGATGTTTAGTAGTCCTGTCAGAATAGAACCCATTATGTTCATGATAACGCAGATTTTAAACATAATTTCTCACATTTCCCCCTCCGGTTGAGATGAAAAACGGAAAAATTTGCACTAGCTTCAGCCACAATATGCAAATTAGGCGGGTAAACTTTCTTCAGTAAAATATTTCGTTTCACACTATACATGCGGTGCGTTGAGTTGTAGCTAATCCAAGAAAAAATTGGTAGCAAATCTAATGTTGCAGCAGTGCAATCGAGTGTAAACAATTAGTTGTTAATATGTGGATTTAAAGCTGATTGTTGAGACGTTCTACTCAAGGCTGTGGGCTCGGTTTCCAATCCAAAATATTACCAAAGCGCACAAATACTTGAGCTTGGTTCTGATATACTTTACACTTTACAGAAGCAAATAATAATCCCCATGCCGTGCTAAATAGTTTGCCCAAATTTTATTGAAGGACAACAAACATAGGCTTTCAAAAATCTGAACTCCGCTGAAGATTACAGAACATACGAAACAACACAAGTAACCAGAAATAATTTTGGGAGAGGGAATTGAGCGGGCAAGGTCAGCAGGTAAGCTCAGCATACCTTTATATGGACTTGGTTAAAACACCAGTTACTATTATTTACTACTACTGTCAATTAAACAGGCGACAAACTAGTTGCGAAGTCAACGTCGGGATGATGCTCCTTTTAGGGGCCGACTTGTTAGTCTGCATACCGTGGTGTTTTTGCGAACTTAGTAATTTTTCCAAAAGCCAAACAATTTCGGTCGGCAAATACAGGCAGACCCCATACATTTTGTGTTATAAAGTAAAAGCAAGAGTGCATAATTGCACTATATATAAGAAGAAGAGTAAGCCACTAGAGGGCTCCTCTTCTTGGCATTGCGTAACGGTGCTCCGACCACAATACGCGAATGTTCCCCCGTTTGGTGGGGGGGGGGTAGCCAACAGCCAATCAGATTGCAGAGACCCCCTCCCTGTTTGGTGGGGGGTAGAGCAGAGGATTACGGTAGTTTTTGTTCTATTCGCAAAAGGGACCCCGTTTGGTGGGGGGGTAGCAATCAGAGGTCCCCGTTTGGGGGGGGGGGTCGCCAACAGCCAATCAGATTCATCCAATCTTAGCCTGACTTGTCGACCCCCCCCATACGGGACCCCTTTTGCATACCCCCCACCAAACGAGGACCCCTTTTACCTACCCCCCCCCCCCACCAAACGGGGAGGGGGTATGCTTGTCGACCCCCCCACCAAACGGGGTAACATTCGCGTAATTGTGGTCGGAGCACCGTTACGCAATGCCAAGAAGAGAAGCCCTCTAGTGGCTAACTCTTCTTCCATAATATAAAGGAATACATTATGGACTCTTGGTAAAAGTTCATTCTTCAAAAAGCCCCGGCTGGTAGCAAGAAGCATAGATTATATGGACTTATATTAATTATTACATAGGCTAAAGTCTGATCAACAAACCTTGGAACCGAATTGTGAGTGACTGTCTTGACTTTAAGTATAGTACTATATAGGCTGGCCTAACATAAAATTTTAATAAAATTTTATGTTAGGCCAGCCTATTTAGTATATACTAGTAGAATCCTTAAGATGAGGAGTATCCGCTAAACACATCATATCCTGTCTATATCCGGTTACCGGATATTTTATAGATAAAAACGTTTCGGATTTGGAAGGAAATGGCGATTAATTCCTACTATTCCTATTGTTAGTCCTTAGCCCAAAATATTTTCGAAAATTCGCATTTGTAGCATAACAAGTCAGCACATATGCCAGCTCAGCCTAGTATAAATCCCACATTGCTCTAATAGCTACTTCGCTAATGCTCCCACTCAGCCGGAGGAGCAACAATGGCCTGAGGCCTACATGATGGTTGTCGTATCTAATCGAAAGAATGAAACGTTTCCAAAAGAACGGATTTTGGTCATTTATTGATTGGTCGCATATGACATTGCTGTGCTTGGTTTCATGATAATTACTTTGTGATGTCGCGGGGAATTCGTGATGTCATTTAGTGTAACAAAGTTTCCTGAAAGCCCAATGTGTTAGAACTGTTATGCACAGCTGGCCACCTTGGTGGTGGTGATGAACGGATTGAGATATCCAGGCTCGTGGCAACTCCAGGCATGAATGTGTGGGATCGGAGTAGAATCTGAAAATGCAGATTCCCGCGCCATGGTAAATTATCGGACTGCGACAAGTGTGCGTTTTACTGTGGTGGATCCTGATGATTTTTTCGGAAATGTACTGATGAAAGAACATGAAGCTACCAGATTGATGAACTGAAACAGAATGACCAGAGTGAAAAATGCAGGTCATAAGGAAACTGGCGCACTGGGACACACAAAGATTAAACACCTAATTTTAAACTGTGAAAGGAGAACGCAGCGAGCAAGTTCGAACAGTTTTGATCCTCAGTGCGAGCTGGTGCATACATGACGCCTACTTAGATGCTGAAATGACAGCATAAACTGAAAATTGCGATCACTTAAATTCAAGTCAACTAGTCAACTAGTCAACTAGTCTTCAAGTCAATATGACGATATGCTTGCCCTAATAGCTAAGTGGGAGTTTTAGGAAAGCGGCTATCAGAGCAATGAGAGATTTAAAACTTACTAGGCTGAGATGGCATATGTGCTATGCTGTGAATAAACTGAAATTTCATTGCTGTGTGTCCATTTCTATCTCTTAACAATTTCCGAAAATCGGGTCACATCCGGTCCATGTCCAATAACTGGATACCTAGATTACAGAAACTGTACAGCAGGAAGAGTTGGATAAGATTTTTGGATTTCTCGGGTCGAAATTAGTCTGTCTACGAAACTTTGTCTGGTTTGTACAAAAATTGCATGAGTTAATGGTCGTATGTATCATGTTCGAAAAAGTGGTTCTTCCGGCCTCACGGAGTCGCGGATAAGAAATGTTCGTTGTTGGCACAGTGAATGATTGGGAAACTACCTTCATTTTACCAGTGTCATAATCGAATATCCGATTCTTAGGGTGAGGAGAATCCGGAAAACCTATCATATACGGTCTATGTCGGGTTAGCGGATATTTACTGATGTGATTCGGAAGGCATTACGAATTAATTCATATTCTCGTACGTTGGTCCTTAGCCCAAAACATTTCTGAAAATTTGGTCACATGACCGCCAACCGGATGTCAGTCAAAGGTATGAAAACTGTACACCGAGATGTTTTGTTGATTGGAGTTTTTGATTTTGTAAGGTCGAACCTAGCCTGTATACAAAAATTTGGTCCGGTTTGGACCAACACTGCGAGATTTATGGTCGAATCCGGTTCAAAGAACACCGGAAAGAATGTTCTTTCCTGCTCCTGAGTAGTATAGTAGGAACATTTCGAGCCCCACTCCCGGGAGGGAGTGACCTTGAAAGTTTAAAGTCCCTTGAGATCTGTGTTTGAAAGTTGTGTTAACCCCATCTGTTCTCCCCTGGGGTTTGTGTTTGAAACTTTTCTTTCCAAGACCGTCTGCCGTCCCTAGGGTTTTCTGTCCGAAAATTTTTTCACACACCACCTGTTGTCCCTGGGGCATACGTGTGCTTGGGGGGGGTTTTGGGAGGGGGTTTTCACCCCCCCCAGACTTGAGCTCACCCCCCCCAGAGGGGTCCCTCACCCCCCCCAGAATCCGGATTTTTCCAGTAAAAAACCGGAAAAATCCGGTTTTTCGGCGGCCTTCGGCCGCCCTTCACCCCCCCCCAGAACTTTCCCTCCTGCACATGTCTGCCCTGGGGTTTTCAATTTTTTTAATCTTCTATCAATGGGTTAGAAGTTAAGTATTTCCAAATGTATGTAGAGTTGTATAGGTTTATCACAACTCCACTTTCCGTCCCTCTGTGTTCTCCCCCGGGGCTTGGGACCTGGCGTCGGCCCATTACCGGACTCCTACCTACCTAATTCCTACGTACCTACCGAACTACCTACCTAATCTATACACTACTTAATTCCTACGTACCTACCTAACCTACCTACCTAAACTACCTACGTATCTATATACACTAACCTAAGCCGGTCCTAGTCTAATATTTTTGTGTTTTTATGTTTTATTCTTTTTAATTTTTTCTATATACAACAAATATGTACAGAGTTAGCACTTAGGAGGACTGTTGGGATAAGGGGGAGCAGAGGTGGAGGCGGAGCTTGGTACCCAGGGTTTGGGCGAGGCTGTCGGTAATTGGGATTTGTTTTTGGTCAATCATCCGAAGGTCAACCAAGTCCGGCCCTTCCAAAATCCCCAAAAATGGTAATCCGAAACTTCCCTTAAACTTAAAACTAGCCGACCTCCCATCCTCAGTAGCTGTTTCCGAGGTGACGTAGCATGGTGCACTGTAGTCCCAAATTTCCACCTCATTACCTTGAACACTAAACTGGAAGGGAAGCAGGCATAGGAAAGATTGATAAGCCTGCAGTGGGAGTTCAGCTGATGCGCTACATGTTCAGCTGAAGCGCTACATGTGGCGCTTCTACCAGGGCTGGTGGACCAAGAAGAAACCGAGGGCATGCCCGAACGGGAGGCGTCAGGCACCCTTGTACCCACGAAATTAGGACCTAGAAGAGAGAAGGGAAGAGGGAGGTTCAGCTTTTCACTCACCATTGAAAGTAAAGAATTGGCCCAGCGGGTTTCGAACCACGGCCCTTCTGACTCCGGAGCAGACATGCTAACCGACTACACCACAGGGCCATCAGCTGAACTCCCATTGCAGGCTTATCAATTTTTCCTATGCCTGCTTCCCTTACAAAACCAACACCACCAAAACATTTTCGAGAGAGCTTTTACAACCGACCGTCCACCACGACAGAACGAATGAGACTGATCCATTTTCCGAATTTTGCTCCTTTTATAGATTTTTGTCAATTCCCAAGAGGGTAGTTAGCGGTCCCCAAGGGACCAAGATCAAATGCACCCACCGATTAGGTCATTAATCAAACTCGACAAACGGTCCCAGGAGGGTAACTAAAATACAACTCGGTGTGGTCCCAGGGGATAACATATGGCGAGCGTGGGTAAAAATAAAATTTAAGGTGGCGTCATCCCAGGGGAAGGTCGATGAGATTGAAACCAGCTTACTGTCCAAACTTGATCAGGATTTTGAGTCACTCACGTCTAGCCCACAGTTTTCAACTTTTATAGATATCCCCTTTACCTGTCTTGCCTTGCCCTAATTTCGCAGTTACCTTGGTTTTATGCTCCGAGTCACTCCAATATTACTCCAAGTATACTTTTTTCAAATATTTCTTATGACCTGGCTTGCCCTTTCCTTCCCAACCTTAATCTTCCGCTTCCGTAATTTTGTGCTCCGAGTCACTCCAAAGTTACACCGGTACTGCTCCGAGCCAACACCGAGTATACCCTGAGCATACACCGAGCTTACTCTATTTATGTTTTTAAATCTAAATTGTTTTCAATCGAATTGGCTCTCCAATCTAGACATGACTAACTTCGAGTACTGTGAATCAATAAAAACGTAAATCAGTCCTTGTTCTGTGACATTACTCGAACAGTACCCCCACCATTATTGACAAGGCTCGGTGTAAGCTTGGTGTATGCTCAGTGTTTACTCGGTGTTAGCTCGGAGCAGGCTTGGAGTGACTCTAAATCAATAAAAGCACCAAAGACAATAAACCGAATACAATAAAAGCACGAACGACAAAGTACATAATGGCAGGCACAATACTTAACTCTAACAAAGATGTCTAGTTGCGAATACAATAAACCATACCAGTGTGGTGAATGTGGTCAGACTTTCACAAGGCCGTTCAACCTCCAGCGTCATGTTCAAAATATTCACAGTGCAAAACCGGACTATGACGAGTCTGAGTCAGATGTAAGTACGGAGTCCTCAAGAAGTAGTGACTCTGGCAGTAAGATAAGACCGATTGGAGAATTTTGGGGTGAGCTTGTTCGCCGGGCTGAGGTGAAATATGAACGACGAATGGGTAGACTAACCCAAGAGTACCTTACTGACGGCAATTCTGAGGCTACATCTGAGGTTGAGGCTTACAACGAACTTAGACCATTAATTAGAGCAGAGTTAAACAGGTTGATCTATACTCACATCCAACGTTGCAAACAGTTCCTTGACGACCCACTTATCGAAAAGATTATGGATGAGCAGGTAGACTACGAACATGAATATTCTAATGAAGAGGCCCTTAAGCGAGCAATTGAAGAGAACGTCGACCTAGATACGATGGTACTACCAGAAAAAACCGAAGGCGACGAGGGTGGGTCCGATTGAAAACAATTTAGATTTAAAAACATAAATAGAGTAAGCTCGGTGTATGCTCAGTGTATACTCGGTGTTGGCTCGGAGCAGTACCGGTGTAACTTTGGAGTGACTCGGAGCACAAAATTACGGAAGCGGAAGATTAAGGTTAAGAAGGAAAGGGCAAGGCCAGGTCATAAGAAATATTAGAAAAAAGTATACTTGGAGTAATATTGGAGTGACTCGGAGCATAAAACCAAGGTAGTTGCGAAATTAGGGCAAGGCAAGACAGGTAAAGGGGATATCTATAAAAGTTGAAAACTGTGGGCTAGACGTGAGTGACTCAAAATCCTGATCAAGTTTGGACAGTAAGCTGGTTTCAATCTCATCGACCTTCCCCTGGGATGACGCCACCTTAAATTTTATTTTTACCCACGCTCGCCATATGTTATCCCCTGGGACCACACCGAGTTGTATTTTAGTTACCCTCCTGGGACCGTTTGTCGAGTTTGATTAATGACCTAATCGGTCGGTGCATTTGATCTTGGTCCCTTGGGGACCGCTAACTACCCTCTTGGGAATTGACAAAAATCTATAAAAGGAGCAAAATTCGGAAAATGGATCAGTCTCATTCGTTCTGTCGTGGTGGACGGTCGGTTGTAAAAGCTCTCTCGAAAATGTTTTCGTGGTGTTGGTTTAGTGTTCAAGGTAATGAGGTGGAAATTTGGGACTACAGTGCACCATGCTACTTCACCTCGGAAACAGCTACTGAGGATGGGAGGTCGGCTAGTTTTAAGTTTAAGGGAAGTTTCGGATTACCATTTTTGGGGATTTTGGAAGGGCCGGACTTGGTTGACCTTCGGATGATTGACCAAAAACAAATCCCAATTACCGACAGCCTCGCCCAAACCCTGGGTACCAAGCTCCGCCTCCACCTCTGCTCCCCCTTATCCCAACAGTCCTCCTAAGGGCTAACTCTGTACATATTTGTTGTATATAGAAAAATTAAAAAGAATAAAACATAACAACACAAAAATATTAGACTAGGACCAGTGTATAACTTAGTGACTTAGTGTATAAAGATACGTAGGTAGTTTAGGTAGGTAGGTTAGGTAGGTACGTAGGAATTAAGTAGTGTATAGATTAGGTAGGTAGTTAGGGAGGTACGTAGGAATTAGGTAGGTAGGAGTCCGGTAATGGGCCGACGCCAGGTCCCAAGCCCCGGGGGAGAACACAGAGGGACGGAAAGTGGAGCTGTGATAAACCTATACAACTCTACATACATTTGGAAATACTTAACTTCTAACCCATTGATAGAAGATTAAAAAAATTGAAAACCCCAGGGACAACAGGTGGTGTGTGAAAAAAATTTTCGGACAGAAAACCCTAAGGACGACAGACGGTCTTGGAAAGAAAAGTTTCAAACACAAACCCCAGGGGAGAACAGATGGGGTTAACACAACTTTCAAACACAGATCTCAAGGGACTTTAAACTTTCAAGGTCACTCCCTCCCGGGAGTGGGGCTCGAAATGTTCCTACTATACTACTCTCCTGCACAGAATTTTTGAATGACAGCGGTTTAAAGATGGTTCGAAAATAAGTTATTTTTTCAAAAATTACGGCAGATATGAAGCAAATTCTAATAACATAATTAGCACAGAACCGAAAATGGACCGGATATTTGATTACTTTGACACCGTTAAAGCTAAAGTAGCCTCCCATGCATTCATTATGCCATAAAACAAACATTTTTGTCTGCGATTCCGTGCATGACGCCGGAAAACTGGATACATGCGACCATTAACTCACGTAATTTTAGTCCAAACCTGACAAAGTTTCGTGCACAGACTAATTTCGACCCGAGGAATCCAAAACACCTAATCAGCGAAACTGCACGACCAAACCATCCTGCTGTGCAGTTTTTGTAATTTAGACATATGATTACTTGACATGGACCGGATGTGATCCGACTTTCTGAAATGTTTTGGGACAAGGACCAACATATGGCTATTCGCATACTTTAGTATAAATATTCTTTGTTTCTTTCTTTTATTTCTTTCTTTTTCTTTTATTTTCTTTCATTTCATTTCTTTCATACTTCCTATTTCTTCCAATTTCTTGGTTGTCCACTAAAATGCTTGACAAGACAGGTGTAAGGTTACACTCCAAGTTAAATCTATGCCTCGGCCTGTTTGAAGCATTAAAATTATGCGCCTTAAATTGTTGCTAACTTGAGAAAATATGGGTGCCCTCAAAAAAGCAAACTAAGCAGGGTGCGTGCTAAGTCAAGGGGTGATGTAATTAAAAGTGACAAGTGTTTAATTGATGAAGTTTGAAATTGTTCAGCGGACAAAATTTCTTCCTTTTTCTTTCACTTCTTTCTTTTTCTTTACTTTTTTTCTTTCTTTCTTTCTTTCTTTCTTTTCTTTAAACTGAAAAGGCGAATAGCTGTACTATGAAAATGAGAATGAGAATGAATGAATTTCCATTTTCCTTAAGGTGATGGCATCTTTTTGTGCAGTGCTTTTGTGGTGAGTTTTTTTGAAACGGCATACTTTGGCAATTTTGTATGTTGGAAAGAGCTTTATACATCGTTTTAAAGCTTATAATCTGTAAATGCGCATGAGGTTACGAAACTAGCAAAATTAGCACAAAACTAGCAAAAATGTACTGTCACACTGACATCTGACAGGCTGAATATAGACAAAAATTCTGAACATCGATTTCTCAAAACTGTGGAATCGGCGAAAATTTTTTCTTGTTCCATGCTATGAAGGACGTATGGGTAGAGGGACATTTTTTGATTTAGCTCAACAAGCCTCACTACTCCAGAAAATCCGGCAAATGTGCGGTGACACGAAACTATGCAAATTTGTATGCAGTTTTCCCGTAACTGGAGAAGCTTTTGCTCAAACCAAGAAAAATGTCCCTCCCCCAGTAATAGTGCAAATTTTCATTCAGTCAAAAATCACTCGAATCCATTGGGTATATCGTATATGGCAATAAGGTGTAGCTTCTGAGAAATCGATGTTCAGAACAAAATAAACGCAGCTTTGCCAATGGTTTTTCGGCCAAAAATCTAGCATAAACCAATGAATCCCAGCTAATTATTATTGATAAAATGAGCAATTACACCGCGTATCTTTTGAGTATAAATAAACGCAAATTGTCCCTACGATTTGGCGGTAATTTTGAAAAAACTTATTTCCTCGAAAATTGCTGTTTTTACCCCAAAAATGGTTTTCGGCTTATACTGAATTAACCACTAAAGATAGCTCAAAGGCTGTAACTTGTAAAGGCAAAAATGTTTGTTTTCGTACCCTCTTTCAATCCATAACAACCAATCTGATGCATCTCTGAGTACCTACCTAATTCCAAAAAATTTTTGGGTAAACAACCGGAAAAGTCTCGTTTTCCGGCGGCCGTCGCCGGTCCCCCCCCTGAACTTCCCCTCCTGCACATGTCTGATGGTGAACTGTTATTTGTCTACCGCCGTAGGCTTTGCCTGTATCTAGTATAGTTATTTTTAATGCTTCTAATGTCTTGCTACAGCGAAGAATAAGACGCGGTCCTTCGACTCATTTCTCCATGCGCAAAGAACAGATGCATGCCCTTGAAGTTAAAATAAGTTAAATGTTACTACACTAAAATTCGACCTCTTCTATGTTCTACAGGCATTGACATATATTCATTATCAAGTGTGTGGGTTCGATTCATACTAGGCTAGAATTTTATCTGGTCAGAAGCGCTGTATTGAGAACTTTCTTTTGTGCAGTCAATATGCCTTTTAGTCCCAGTTAAATTTAATGCTGACAATAAAATAGAAGATGCCACCAGATACGTGTTATTTATATAGCTTTATTCATAGCTTTGTTTGCAAATTTCTTGGTTTTTGTTTTCAATTTCGCAGCAACAAATTTATTGTGCTACCATTTTATGTTGTATCTATACGCCATGGAGTCGGTTTTCACAGTGCAGTAAACCCTGTGGTGGTGGAATACAGATACGACGCAGACATCTCGATGAAGCTGAGTCAGCCTTAAATTGCCCCAAATATCTGGTCCAGGAGAGCTATTGCAACGATCAGTCATGCTATTCAGGTATTCTGTATCAGTTATTAGCTGGGTTGATGTTCTTAATTTTGGATCAAAGTTTCTGGATACTCTCAGTTTCGGAAGTTTCAGAAAGCTTTTGACTTTAACACTAATGTTGTAAAAATTGAGGTTGAAGGGACATCGAAGTAGCAGCAAGTAATGAAGGAGAATGCTTTTGCTTATGACTTATAATATAAAACAGCGAAAACGCCCAAATGTTAGTGTAGCACTATTACGTAAATTAATGAAATACCTCGCATTGGCAAAGAGCAACCTTGTGGCCAAATCAAACCGTCTCCAGTAGTGTAAATGTAACTGTTGATGGTGCAAAACGAAACGTCCTGCCATCACCACAGCTTTGCACTTAAAACTCTCAAGCTGGAAACAACAAAACAGTCTTTTGACAGCGGATCAAAAAGGAGTAACCTTTTACACTCCATTTCCATTTAGAGAACCGTTTTTAATTACGTTTGAAAAGACACACGTGAACAGCAATACATGCTAAATAGTAACAACAAGCACATAAACTAGCTGATTATCACATCATATACTGTTTCTTATTAAAGAATGTGCTGTATCTCAATGGTCACGCTGGACTGTCTGCTTTCGTGGTCGTCAGTCCAGATTCAGGGACTTGATGTCGCCTTGCCCAAACGGAAGGCGCCCTTGGACTTCACAAACCAGACGCTGCAAAGGTATGGTTAACGATGTCTATCATACAATTATAAGATTGCTAGACGATTTCATTTCAACCCGGCTCAATTTTTCGGTTCTTTAACAACTGCTGCAGAGCTAAATGGCAAGGCAACTGGCGGTAAGCAAGCTCAAAATGTCATCACTTGAAAACTTCAGATTGTCGTGTAGGAAATAGGGTATTTCTAAGAGCTACTTACTTAAATCTTTTCTAGTCTTCTGTCAGCAATAGGGTTCTTTCTTTTTCAGTTGGTCACCGCAATCGTCGAATACAATGGTTTCGACGTTATCAACCTGAGCAAAACCCATAGAGATGCTTGCCTTCGCTCTTTAGCTGCACTGAACTAATGAATTTATATCTTGGAAACAGTTGTATTTAAGTTTGTATAACGTTGATTACAACAGCAAAGTAGAATAGATAGAATTTTCATTAGTGTTGTATCTGATGTTTTATTTATGTCTTTGTGTATAACTGAACTGAAATCTATTCTTGAACTTATCAACATAACAAAAGAAAACTGAAACACTATTTTTTCACCAATTTTATTCCGGATGAACAAAAACTATGTTAGACACATTTGTGTGCTCGGGGAGGGGTTGGCGAAGTTTTCACCTCCACTCTCCTCTAGATCTGAGATCACTGCATTAAAATCCAAATCTTCCTGCTGTTGTCAAGCAAATTTCAAAAGTCCAGTTTCTCTGTGGCCCCGGCTGCGGGTTCACTCTACCTCCACTCTTGAAATGAGCCTTTAGTACAACATGACTGATCAGCGATTCCTACATAAAACAGAATGAATGAAAATTTGGGAACTGGTGGTACAAAAGTCGGGGTTAAATATATTGTGTTGCTGTTATAATATATTAATATGTATGACAACAGTAAATTATGCTTAGTGCAGTTCCGCGCCCCAGTCCAACCAGAATAACAAAATAACAATACATAGCCTGGAACAATGTCAAGTTAATTTACGTTAAGTTAGGTGTGACACAGAGTTAGGTTTGATTCCATTTCTGATGATACTGCTACACGGTTTTACATCATGCATGATACTATCGCTGCCTGTGAACTAATCTATATAGGTAAATTGCCTTTATCTGAGCCTGACAATGTCCAGAAATAATCAAAAACATTTTAATTCCAAGGTTTGGTTTTGCCATTCTACGAATTTGTAGCTTATTTCAGAATCTTACTATGTCTGTAATACTGTGCGACATTACCTCAATTATGGCACACGGACAGAAACCAAAATAACAAAAGTGCACTAATAACTAAGTTTTGACCAGTTTTACCAAAACGTTTGCATCTTTATTTTGGCAATTTGGAACTATGTTTTTATACCACTTATCTTGTAGGAACTTATTCAGTTCATAAAACATTACTAACGCCAAACTGAAATTGAAGTAATACGTTAATATTTAAAAATTCGCCACGTCAAAGGAAAGTTTTGGGAGCTGTACTGCATCTGTTAACATGAATGTTAACGAGGTCTCACTATCAGTCGATTCAACCCTTGTTCCTTCTTGCGACGATAAGCACGTGAAGGGCTTCTGAACAGGAACGACAACGCGTGTGGTCTGAAGAAGACATCGAGGAGCAATCGTAATAAATAATCGTTTGCTCAGTGAAGACAAATGAAATAAGATTAGTTGTGAAACAATTTTCAATAGGACTTGCTCGTTGCATTGACTTAATTTTGAATTAATTACCTAACAGCTTTGGTTATTTGCTTAAGTACATTACACCCCTCCAAAATGTAATGTTTTGGAGGAAACAAAGGTTCATTACTGCAATTCAATGCTTCTGAACGCGTAGACCGTAGACCGTGGTGCCAGATCAGCAACGTGTGCTCTAAAAACTATATAAACGAATTGCACTTTAACATAATTTCTTACATCCAAGCTGAAAGTAAATTATAAAAACAGTAATACTGCTAATAATACGAGATGCTAAAATTGGAGACACTCATTCAATTTGTTTGCAAGGGAAACAATTAGGGGAAATACAGTATGCAATGCATTTATTAGGAAACATACGGTTACGGGGGGGGGTCCATTTTTGTCCGATTTTTCGACCATCTCCGATTTTGCACATTGTCACATATTTTGTTGTCCGATTGGTATATTATAACGAGGTTTTTAATGGTGTTAAAATTATTTTAATTATTTTAATTTATTGTTTTCAATTCAAGTCGGATCTCTTACGGTTAGCGAGTAATTTGGTGATTTTTTGAAAGTGGTGATTAAAACTGAAAAAGAGGTGATTTTTCCGTGCGCCAGAGAAATCTCGTAAACGATAAAACGGAACAGTTTAACGCCCTGTTTATATTACAAATACGATCAAGAAAGGTGATTTGTAGGAAGCGGAATTTTAATTTAGGCCTTCAAAATTTTTTAAATAATTTTTTAAGTTTACGAACAGCCAAATTTGACAGTTTTGCAACGTTGAAATTGGGGGTCAGCAACTTTGATGAAATATTCTGAAAGCGGTCATGCCTAATTAAAAGTTCTACATCCTACAACCAGTACACCCAGTTGGTCGCTGGCGTCAAATATAAGGACCTGGCAACCATAATCTCAAAAATAGCAATTTTACAATTTTTTGAAATGCGTTAAATTTTGCATCAATCGAGAGCTGTCATTGTCGGGAACATTTTTACTTCTTAGACCATAGTCCGCAAATGCGCCAAATTCAAGTTATCGACCGTTAAATGACCGGTGCTACTCCTTAAAACCACTAAATAAAGCCATAAAGTAGACTTACCCATTAAAAGTCACCATAAATCCTTTACTTACATCAGTTATCAAACATATAACTCTGCGAAGCTTCATCCTGAAGGATATTCAGGTGCAAGTTGCCTTTATTTGCTACGGCACCGTCGTTTCCACCCACTTTCAAATTCCATGCAATTAATAGCCGGCTACTCGTTGAACAATACTACTCAAAATTGAAACTCGATGTGCAGAACATGAGTGACAATATTTTGTGTGAAAATGAGCAAATCCGTAACCATAAAATGTTTCATTGTGGACTCCGCCACCCTCATTAAGCAGAGACTGAAATTGCATTTCGTGCAGAGAGCCCAAACTAGTTTCAGTTGTGTCTAAGCACAAACTGAAACCGGTTTCAGTTCCAGCTAGCTGGAAAAACTTTAGATTTTACGCTGGGAATGAAACAGTTTCAGCTTCTTCTAGTTTCAGTTTCAGTTTCAGCTTCAGTTCTAGAATTGGAATAGTTTCAGATTCTGTTTCAGTTCACTTTCGAATATAGTTTCAGTTCCAGTTTCAGTTCACTTTCCCAAACACTTCAGCTTCAGTTTCAGTTTCAGTGACTGAATCTGAAACATGTGGAGACTGAAACCTATTTCGGCCAGTTTCAGTGACTGAACCATAACTAACAAAACGGCATCATGTATTAACCGCTCAAGCCAAAAATTTGCAAAATTGCAGGCTTACGACCAGTGTGTAAAATTGACCAATGTATAAAATAGTCAGTTTTGGGCCAATGTATAAAATGGTCAGTTTTTGACCAATGTACACATTGTTCAAGCTTTTTGATCAATGGGGTCTTGGGGTCACTGGGATCACTCAATATCCTTAATACCTGACGGAATGAGCCAAAGCTTGGTATGGGTATGTTTGTTTCCGACTACGCTGAGTTCAAGTGTCGCGATATTCTTCGGTTTCGCGAAATTAGATTTTTTTCGATTTCTAAGGGGGGACCAAGATAAACAGAAAAATTTTTTGTCTTCGATTATTCTGAAAAGATGCATATGGGAGTTTTTGGGGTCGTAGAATACGTTTATGAAGTCTTTTTCGACTCAGCTTTTCGTTAGCTCAGTATAAGCTTACATCTTAAGCTTAAATCTTCAGCTTTTACTGAGCTAGCGAAAAGCTGAATCGAAAAAAGGACTTCAAATTCGTGTTCTACGACCTTGAAAACCTCTAAATACAGCTTTTCAGCAGAATCGAAGACAAAAAATTTCGGTTTATTTTGCCCACCCCCTTTGAAATCGAAAAAATCGAATTTCGCGAAACAGAAAAAATTCGCGATACTTGAACTCCGAGTAGTCGAAAACATACCCCTATCAAATTTTGTTCGTTTTCGTCGGGTTTTAAAGATTTTGAGTGGTGGGGGTAGTCGAAATAAGACCCGATCAATGGTCCATCGACAGCTTATCCTGCTAATTTTTATGTTATTGACTGATTATTATGGAACTATGGTACTTCTAGTCGGTCTGCGGTTCTTATTTTCTGATTAGTTATTATGGTATTGCCAGACTTATAAATATTTATGGTGATTGGCAGGTTTGTATCACGTGACCTGCTATGTAAAGAAGATTTTAGGCATGCAAACAAAATAGACCTGGAAACTACATTAGCAATAACTATATAACAATATTACATACTATGTATAGATATAATTTTGCAGAAATTATAGTTAGTATAGATATTGTAGATGGAACAGTATTTCATTTTTACTTGGGATCTTTAAACAGCTTATCCAATTGGATGTTATCGGTTGTTTGAAGTAAAATAAAACCGCGAGCACGAAATATCAAAATGGTGACCTAGCGGACATCAAAAAATGCTGTCCCTGCTGACATATTGTTATTTTGGTACCACTGAAGTTAACAATGCGCAGAATGATAAGATGTTAGGAAACATTTTATATTTTAATTGTAGTATTTAACTGCGCTTTGATATAACCGCTGTTACCGCCAAAAATAAGCGGTTAATCGCGGTTAACCGCGCGGTAACCGCAGTAGAAAAGCGCGGCTTGCGGTATTGAATATTTGCTACCGCGTCCATCCCTCCTCATTTCTCTTTCTCATTTTCCAACGTCTCTCTCTCTAGGATTGTTTTGTGGTTGCAAATACTTCTGCATCTCCCAAGGATTAAAGCATCTTTTCTATAAAACTACAAAAAGAGGGTTACTGGGAATTTGTTTCATCTTTTATAGCTTAAAATCTGAAAAATTTAATCAATTGACTGTATGGATAATTTAAGCTCTTGGTCTGCGTCCCCTCTCATTTTTCTTGCTTACTTTATCTCTTACTCACTCGGTCGCCAAAATGCTAACCGCTTCCAACTCTGCAGTCACCTATGCCGTTGTTGTTTAAAAATTGGGAAGTACCGAGTGGGACTCCGTACCGAGTGGGACTGAATTAAGATGTGCTCCAAAATTAAGGATTTGTCCTCAAGACTGCCCAATTTCGATAGCTGTTCAAAGATCCCAACTTAAAAAATAAAAAGCTGTTCCATATACAATAATTAATTTTTAAGCATTTTAATTTTCGGTAGGTTTCGGGATTCGATCTGGAACCATTACAAAGCCAAGTCAGAAGAAAACCACTGAGCCAATGAAGTTTTAAGGTGGTGATTCCTTTTGGACACATATTGTTGGTTGGCGGCGTAATTCAAGATGAAATTTGACGAAACTGTCCAAAATACGTTCTTTTAGCGTTCTAACCAGGGATGGAAACTGGGTCATTATTTTTGACCCATGACCCACTTGACACAAACGCCAATTTGACCCAGACCCAAGGCGACCCATGAAATTTGAAAATTCCGTGACCCAGACCCAAATGACCCAATCGTTTTCGTGACCCAGACCCAGCTGACCCAGGAATTTTCGTGACCCAGACCCAAATGACCCAATAAAATAACTCGACCTTAATTTCTTTCTTTCTCGAACTTTCTTGATTTTTGAAATTGGATAAGTAGTAGGTAGGTATACCTATACATACCGATTTGTATAGTTTGCAGGTTCATAGCTCCTCAATATTGTCATTTTCATTATTTCAGTAATAGTTATTTTACTTGGAAGGTCTGATTGGTTGATGTAGCAAAGTATTTAAAATTTTAAAATCTATGGAAGTGTACATGGCTTTTGTTACGTGACCCGGCGAAAACATAATGACCGGACAAGTCACAGCTAACTCTACTGAATTCAGAGAAGCAATACTAAATTCCAATGAAAGAACAAACGAAACTAAGATTGTCACTACAGCGCAATTTAAATTTAAAGTAATTTAAAATTCGCGCCGACGGCGCGAAAAATTTTTATAGCAGCGACAGTTTTACGTAATTGGAACAATCCCAGATCTTCGAATTTGAAATTTGGTAAGACCCTGTGACCCAGACCCAAAATGACCCAAAAAAAATTGCTGACCCAGACCCAAAGTGACCCACAGAAAGCTTGACCCAGACCCACACTGACCCAAACGGTTTAGAAAATCGGTGACCCAAGACCCAGTGACCCAAGCAAAAATGGCGACCCAAACGACCCATGACCCAGTGACCCATGACCCAGTTTCCATCCCTGGTTCTAACACCCTCCGCGCAATCCCAATTCAAAAATTCGAAATTTCCGGTCAGGGCGGTTTTCCCCAATTTCTGAAAGTTTGGCAGGAGCTATACAGTTATGACTATATTCATTGGAAAGATCTCGTTGAGCTTCATATTTTTGCTTTCCAAAGCAACGTTTTAGCTTTTCTCTACCGTGAGATATAGCCGATTTTCTGTGTTTTGGCGTCGAGAACTTGTCATTTCTGCAGAAATCAAATAATCCAACATTTCTTGAACTACGCAAGCCGTAAAATCAAACTAAGGGCGCCGATCTGAAGGTCTCCCAGGGTCAAATTATCCGACGCATGATCGTCTTCCATCTGCTATCCTGTAGGCTGCTATCATAAAAAATGTAGTTTTTGCAAAAACACGACCAATTATTTCCCAAGACTGTGGAGCATTCACCAAGCAAGCTGGAGGGCTGCTACTGAACAAATGTGTTCTGCACAAATATACCCAGGGACGATTTTTTAGTTACCCCGATTGCTGCTTTCTAGCTAAAGTAATCGCTTGACAAATTTGGAAAAAGTAGGCAAATCCAGGTTACGCACAAATTTCAGCTTATTTCTCTATAACAAAGAGCGATTTCACAAGAAATAAAATGTCGTCTCCAGTTATTTGATGGAGGAATCGAATGATATAACTGATGTCTCGCGAAAAAATTTACTTGAGTCTTCAAAAATTCTGGAAAATTATACTTCTTCTAAAACGAGTTAAAAATATTTTAGAAAAGCAACATTAGTTTCGTGGCATGCATTAAAAAGAGAAAATGTTAAGCTACATTTTGATAAGAAAATGGCTTCTTAACACCAAGTAATGAATGAGTAATAATGGTGCAAACTTTATGTGACCAAAGGGAATCACCACCTTAAACAGTCTTCGTAGTTTCGGAATACAAATACAAAAGGTTTATTCAGTAAAATAACACTAATTAGTGATAAAACATTACTGAACAGGATTACACAGAGTTGACAACAACTGCTAACGTGTATCCAAGGAATCAGTCAGGTAAAATTTGTACTGTCAAATACATATACAAATGCATGCAGAAACCACTAATATACTTTACAAAATGCTTTAAGGTCAACAGCTTTAAGCTTCGTCTTGAACGCTTGTAACGATGTTAAGGTGCTGGTATCGTTTTGTGTAGTGCTTTTGTGCGTATTTTTTGAAACGCTATAACTTTCTCAATTTTGGGAGTTGAAAAGAGCTTTATACATCATTTTAAAGCTTATAATCTGCAGATGCTTATGAGAGTACGAAACTAGTAAAAATTCGCAAAAAACAGCTAAAATTTTCTGACATATTGACATCTGACAGGCTAAATATAGACCAAAAATTTTTGAACATCGATTTCTCAAAACTGTGGAATCGGCCAAAATTTTTTCTTGTGCTGTCCTATAAAGGACATGTGGGCCGAGAGACATTTTTTTGGATTTGGCTCAGCAGGTCTTAACGGTCAAGAAAATCCATTAAATGTGCGGTGACACAAAATTTCGCAGCTTTGCATTGAGTTTTCTCGCAAGTGGGATGTTTTAGCTCAAACCAAAAAAAAATGTCCCTCCGCAATAGTGCGAATTCTCATTCTTCCAAAAATCACGCGAATCCATTGGGTAGTTTTTGAAAAATCGACGTTCAAAACAAAATAATCGCAGTTTTGCCAAAATGGTTTTTCGGCCAAATCTCTAGCTTAGAGCAACAAACTTCGGCTAATAGGCATTGATAAAATGTGCAATGAGACTGTGTATCGATCGAGTATAAATAAACCAAAATTGTCCGTACGATTTGGCAGTAATTTTGAAAAAAACTGATTTTCTCGAAAACGACCATTTTTGGACCCCAAAATTCGTTTTTTGCTTATACTGACTTAACCACTAGAGATAGCTCAAAAGTTGTAAAAGCAAAAATGTTCATTTTTGTGTCCTCTTTCCAGCCATACCAACCAATCTGGTGCCTCGACTATGTGCTGAGAGAATAATGGCAAAAACCAAAAATTTCTTATCTTTGCACCTAAAAATGCGGGACTGGTCCCAGAATGTTAAAGAGCACCGAAATAGTATATTTGGAAAGCTTCATCCACTTTCATAAAGAATTAAAGCTCATAGGGTCAAATTTACACAAAGCGATACCAGCACCTTAAATTCACAAGTTCAGACGGCAAACTATTCCACACTTTGACAACCCTACTGCCGAAAAAACTTTCTTTGCATCCTTGCGAAACTTTGGAACACCCAACATAAAGTTATGACCCCTTAAACCTCTGTTATGCCTGTAGGTAAAATAGTCCGAAAAGTTGATATTATCTAGACCTCTAACAATCCGAAAACATTGAAAAGGTCAGCTCTAATTCTTCTCAACTCGAGACTGTTTAGTGCGAGAATTTTAAGTCTTTCATTTTGAACACTTTCAACAGCAATAATATCTTTTTTAAAGCGAGGGTTCCAAATTACAGAATTATATTCTACAATAGGTCTGACATAGGTCGTAAACATTGCACGCAAAAAATTTCTATCCCGCGACCTAAAAGCTTTGAAGATGACATTTGATCTTTGAGCTGCTTTCTTTACAATTCTAGTACAATGCTCTGAGAATTTTAACTTCTCATCCATATACACCCCAAGATCTCTAACCCCCGATACACTGTTAATATGGACTCCATTAACTTCATAATCATATTTAGGGTTCCCGTTTCCTTAGTGAAGAAGAACGCACTTTTCCAGTGCTATTTTAATTTGATTTTCACTAGCCCAATTAAAAACATTCCTTATATCGTCTAAAAGCACATTGACATCAGCCTCATCTCTACAAGAAAAATATAGTTTTGTGTCATCTGCGTATATTTTTACATGACTATTATTAATACGTGTTACAACATCGTTTACATAAACAAGAAATAGAAAAGGCCCCAAAGCACTTCCCTGAGATACGCCACTTCCAGCTTGAAAGCTGTTCGAACATAGGCCATTTGCCCTTATTTTTTGAGAGCGCCCCTTCAAAAAAGCACTTATCCACTTCAGAAAATTTTCAGGTACTTTATAATGCTTTAGTTTATACAATAATTTCTTATGACTAACAGTATCAAAAGCTTTGCTAATGTCAATATAAACCGCATCCACAGATTTGCCAACATCCAAATATGAAACCCAATTCACCATACATTCCAGTAACTGTGTTTGTGTTGACTTTCCAGCCATAAACCCATGTTGGTGACTAGTCAAAATTCCAGAAGCCTCAAAATATTTATACAGCTCATTTTTAAGATTCTCTCCAAAAGTTTACTACAAATACATGTGAGACTAACCGGTCTATAATTCACAGCTTCACATTTGCCCCCTTTACCTTTATAAATAGGAACCACAATAGCTTCTTTCCAATCCTCAGGAACTATACCCGACATAAACGATTTTTGAAAAATTAACTGTAACGGCACTGCCAACAGGTTACTAAAGCTTTTAAAAAATATTGCCGGTAAACAATCAGGACCACCACTTGAGTCCATTTTTAGCTTAGCAATAGAATCAACTACATGCCTACGAGTAATAACAAAAGTAGCTAATTTCATAATATCACCACCTCTCACATTAACATCCATCACATTAGGCAATACATTATCATCTACGACGAAAACTGAAGAAAACTGTCTACCAAAAACATCTGCCATAGCCCCAGCATCAGAAACTTGGGAAGATCCTTCTTTTAACATTGAAATTCCGTGTGTATTCTGTAAAGATTTATTTACAAATTTAAAAAACCTTTTTGAATTTGGATTGGATAAAATTCTAGACTCCACAGCTAAGGCTTCCTTCCGAAAGGCATCAGTACATGCTTTACTAGCAACTCTATATTTACTATGAAATGATTCTACGGGATTACGCTTGTATGCTCTGAACGCATTACGTTTCAAGGCTATTGCTCTTTTGACTTTATTGCTATGCTTCCGCTTTTTCCGAGAACTATTTTTTCGCATACAAGGCACGTACTTTTGAATCAAATCCAGGCAAACATCTCTAAAAATTACCCACATCTCATCCACAGACTTTTTATGAAACAGTAAATTCCAGTTTCCATTCTGTAAAACCCTATAAATTCCACCGACATCCGACTTCGCCCAGTTTCTCTTTACCTCTCTTCCACCATAGTTGGGGGTACTTGTACCAAAAGAGACATCAAAAACAACACAAGCATGATCACTGTTACAAAGTGGGGGTTTCACAGAAAAGTTAGAAGCTATAGACTGATCATTAACGAAAACAAGATCCAGGGTTTTAAAATTTCTAGTAGGAAAATCCACCATCTGGAATAGACCAAACGATGCAAAAAGGTTTAGGAAATCGTCCTGCCTGTACTGCGAAGCAGCAGTACCCGTTACCCAATTAATTCCAGGTAAATTAAAATCTCCAACCAAAAACAATGGTAAAATTAAAACTAATCAGTCTCTCTAAGAGTAATTTGAAATGTTCATACAAGTGACTCATAACTACAGACGGACGATACAGGTTGCAAACAACTACTTCTTGCTGCTTATTGCTAATTTTAACACAACATACTTCGACATCTTTATGAGTAGGGACCACTACTTCGCAACATTTTATACCCTCTTTAACGAACGTAGCTACGCCCCCGCCCCGAGTGCCAACCTGTCGATCTTTCCTAAATACACTATAATCCTTATCACAACGCAAAATAGAGCTAGGGTCCTCATCCTTCAGCCAAGTTTCAGCAACAAAAATTAGATCCGGAGATAAACTCGAAACGATTTCAGCATTAAAATCATCTATTTTGTTGAGAATGCTTCTAGAATTTAATAACACTGCTGACAGACTTAGTTTACTGGTCTGAGAAACAGTAGCAACATTTGCTTTGTCGGCCAACCTAGCCTGGCCTGTCAGAAATTTGGCTGTGGATGTGACCGACGTCTCCCATTAGACAAAGTCTTACCATGTACAACCACATTACTATATGAACGATTTGCATTGAGTCTTCCGGCGCTGAGAGATCCGAAATCCAAAAGAGGTTTGGGTGGGAAAGTCCGACGAGAAGATTGACGAGAGGCTGACAGATTATAAGTTTCCAAAAAAGGACACCTCCTTTCCTTGTGACCTCCATTACCACAAGCATGGCACCTGAAGAAATTAAGCCTCTGTCTACTATTCCTGGCGGCATGACCTAAGATGCCGCAGATAAAGCATGCACCTGGCACAGATCCAGTAGGTGGGACGCTGGAGCGGGGAAATTTAGGAACAATAGACGGCAAAGATTCGCCGTCGAGGAGTACCACTACGGCCTCCCCGTATTTGGCAACACTGACCTCAGGACCAGGGAAGTTGGATTCCGGCTCTAGAGTTCTACGCAAGTCCATGAGCAGATTCCCAAATACATTCATACCCGGCAGGTTGGGGGAGCGAGCACCATCAGTGTCACAGTAGTATAAGCCTGATGCCCAAAATTTGTCCGATGGATAGGTAGAGTGAATAAGGGGAGATTCCTCCGAATTACGCAGGGCCTGACGGAAAGAGAAACACTGATAAGATTTCTCTTTAGGCAATGCTTCCATCAGACTGACATCCTCATCACTATGACTGGGTTTACCAAGTTGTTTAGCAAGCCGAATGGCGACGCCGCCATGCTTAGCATTACGGATGCTGGCAGCTAGAGAATCGTTACCAATACGGGAGGCACGAATCGAATGATATCCGTGCTCAACTGACTTATATTTTATATTCTCGTAACAAAAATCAAAACAATATAAATTAGATAGGGTGTCATTCTGCCCCTGAACGATCCGAGGGCTCACTGAATTAGCAACTGCATGGGCAGATAGATCACACTGAGTAGAAGCATCCGCTGTGGCAACAGGTAAGGTGGCAGGAGAACCAGAGGAGGAAGTAGAAGGGGATGAGGACAGCCGACCCGAGATGACCGGAACTCCATTCCGACCGCTGAAATTCGAATTCAATCTACAGGAACGGCAGGAATAGGGTATCATCGTAGATATTTTGTCCCGCCAATGCAGAAAAGAGGACTGAGAGATACCAATACATTTTAAACACACCGTGGTTTCACAAAGGAAACAAGTCGCCTGGTGGTCCAAATCCGCAATTCTGGACTTACAGGCTCCACACTTCCGTAAAGCAGGAGACATGACGACCGATAGGACAATAAGGCAGTAAATAGATAAAACAAAAATATCACAACCAAAGACGTGTGATTACGCTTAGCAGGGCAGGCAAGCATAAAATAAGCTTAGGCAGCAAACAGTTAAAATAAATCACACGCTGTCATGCTTGTTCAGGAATTTAGGAAAACAGAAAACACTTGAACCCAAAAACCAAATAAGGATAAAGCAAGCTAGGCGAAATGAGATTGCCCAACCAAAATAAGAGGATAGCAACGCAAATGAGTAATGTAAATAAATAGGCAGCAAATATAAAACAAGATGATAGCACGATCCGATCAAATAAATAGAAAAGCGAAGTCCAATCCATCAAGGTCATAATACCATCACAGAATACCATCACAGACAATTGCTACTATTGTTAATATTATTTACCTATTATTTATTATTTATTATTTAATAGTAATTTCTGCAAAATTATATCTATACATAGTATGTAATATTGATATATAGTTATTTCTTAATGTCGTTTCCAGGTCTATTTTGGTTGCATGCTAATATCTTCTTTACATAGCAGGCCACGTGGTATAAACCTGCCAATCACAATGGGCGGGCGCGGCTCTTGCCAATCAGAATGCACTTTGATTTTTGCATTTTGAAACTGATGCGCATAAAAAATCAAACTCAGAACAACCACTTATTTGATTTTTAGGCGGAAATAAATGCAAAAATCAAAATATCTGTTTGATTTTTGCTACATCTCTGCACTTGAAAATCAAATGTCCCCTTCGTACACGGACAGTTGTGGCTTTTGAGTAACAAGAAACCTCATCGCGAAGTTGCAAAATTTTGTGTTACCGTGCATCTGGCAGATTTTCTCGACCGTTAAGACCTGTTGGGCCAAATCCAAAAAACGTGCCTCGGTCCGTGTGTCCTTCCTACCACAGAAATGAACATTTGGCGTTTTGAGAAATCGATGTTCAAAGGCTTTTGTTCGACATTTAGCTGTTACGCCAGAAAAGTTTTGCATTTTTGCTAATTTGGCTAGTTTCGTCTACTCAGGTGAATGTCCTGACTAAAAGTTTTAAAATAATGTATAATGCTCTTTCTAACCACCAAAATTGAGACAGTTAGAGGTTTTTAAAAGATCACCACAAAAGCACTGCACAAAAGGATACCACCACCTTACGTAATGGAAAACGACAAGCTTCTGTTCACCGAACAACTTCCAGGCTCAAATTAGGTATTTTTACTCAGAATTGAGTAAAGTTTTGGTTGCTGTATTGAAGATTAGCAGGAGTTGCTAAAATTCAAATAAATTAGATGACAGTGTGAATTTATAAAGTGTAATTGATTAAAAATTTGTAATGGCTGCTAGTTATTTATTTTCTAAAAAATTGTTTTAATAAAAGGCAATTCATTCCAACTCAATCCAATTAAATAAAATTGAAATCATTTCAACCCTTTAATGTCGGATGGGCCATATAGCCCACCCAAGTGGTGATTTTGGTCATCTCTTTTGGGACATGGTCCAGTTACCGGCTGACAGTGTGGGCGTTTGCTTCTTTTTTTCTTTAACACGTCCACCCTATTTTGGAAAATATTTCCACAACTGCTAGGAAAGTCGAGTTTCCAAAGGCTTCCGCCGACAAAGCAAATTTCGATGATTTCAAGCCCTATTCGAGCACTGCATTCAAACGAATCCAGAGCCGACTGTAGGTCGTCTGTAGAAAGATCGTTCCATCAGGTGAACGCATAGTTTACTCCGCCTCAGAATCAACTCTTGCACATAGAAATCAATTAGTTGCTTTTCAGGAATGGAAGCTTAGCAAAAGTTCGTGCTTTTCCCGACTTTGACGGTTTCTAGCTTTTCCTGGGTACATCGGAGACCCTTTATGCTCTCACTCAAGATGCAGAGCAATTGATTCTCTATTGAATCTAAATTGGGGGTCAGGAACTGTCATGAAATACCCGTTAGAGAACTCGGAGACTTAATATTTTAATTCCGGTCTTGTCTTGTTTTCCGGAGTCATAGGGACCACAAAATATGTGAAAATGAGCAAAAATCACAAAAGCTTGCAAAACCTAAAAGGTAAACACCGTAAGACCAAGAGAAAAACCGGAAAAAGTGTCTTCCGCATTTAACCGGATATCGAATATTAAGAATACTTAGAAAGTAGATAAAATATGCTGCAAAGCTGGAAGCTGAACAACTTGGGCGTGGGCTTCAAATTAAAGTCTGGCCAAAAAACGTATCGAACGAAATTGTTTTGTTTCTACTTGTTTAGCGCTACATTTTTGCTGAAGCAATGTGCACATTTTCGAAACCGCCATGGCATGAGCTTTCCTTTGGTTAAAAAATAAATTTGAAAAAATTAAAATTCATCAAAAGAAGCCGATTTTTTTCTTTTCTAAAGATTAGTACATGCCAGGAACTAGCCGTTTGGTGAAAGGTTAACACATGTCCCAAACATATTGCATCCCAAATATCAGCTTATTTCGGCAAGAATTGCGATAGTTATTCAGCTTTTTCGATTTTCAAAATCCTTTGATCATTGCCCATTTCCTACATTGACTGGCTATTACTCGTGACTCACTGCATGGAAAAATTTTTCAGTTGGATTTTCAGGACCGCTTACGTGGAAACTTTCATGTGATCTATGCGGATTTTCAAAATTTGAAAGTCGACTTTTCGAAAAATACCACATTTTGACCCAAAATTTTGGCAACGCGAGTCTGGCAAAAGTGACTAAAAATAGCGCACTCATATAGTCTAGTCTAAGCTGAACCCAACGATATAAACGTTTCGTGCCCACGACTTATATTGCCCCCGCAATGAATTTTTAAACAATTTCCCTATTTCAGCTGATTTTTGACAAGTTTTGCTATGTCGCATTGATTTGCCGCAACCAGTGTAAACTGGCCAAAAACCATCCTAAAAGGGAAACTGTTTAAATTTCGTTCCGGGGGCAATATGAGTCGTGGCCAAGGAACTTTACATCGTTGGAGTCAGCTGAGACTAAACTTTATGATTGTGTTATTTTTACTCACTTTGCTAAATTCACATTGAAAAAGTTCATTGGGTCAAAAGTGTCATTTTTCGAAAAAATCTACTTTCAAATTTTGAAAAACGACATTGATGATATGAAAGCTGGCATATATGCGGTCCTGAAAATCCAATTGAAAAATTTTCCGATGGAGTGAGTCGCAAGTAATAACCAGTCAAATTTGGAAAGTGGCAAAGATCAAAGGATTTTGAGAATCGAAAAAGTTGAATTACTATCACAATTCTTGACGAAATGAGCTGATATTCGGGATTCAAAATGCCTGGGACATCCGCTAATTTTCAGCAAAACGGCTAGTTCCTGCCATCTACTGATTTTCAAAACCTAAAAACTCGGCTTCTTTTCATGATTTTTAATTTTTTCATATTTATTTTTCAACTGAAGGAAAGTTTATGCCATGACGGTCCAGAAAATATGTAACTTGCTGCAGCAAAAATGTACCGCTAAATCAGCATAAACAACACAATCTCACGCCCCACTGTAAAGTTGGAAGGGTAGGGACAACCAAACTTTACGGGTGGAAACTGTGCGCGTATGGAAACGACGAACCTGGAGGAGACTTATGTTCCAGTCGACCTGGGCAGGATCTCGCCAAGAATAAGTATGCCTAACTGAAGACTAACTAAGACTGACTAAAGGGCGAACGAGTGCCTAACTATCTACTATAGGAAGAACTTTGATTAAATTAAGTACACGCTCAGTAAATAATTAGCCTACCTAGACATAGGAAATAACTCAGAGTGCTACCTACCGACTATACAATTCTAGTAAAAACCTAACTACAAACACCCTAACGGTTCAGCTACTGAGACCGCATTTAATGGAACATAAACAAAGGGAGCGACTCCCGAAAATAAGCACAGACTAATACCAGAAATTTTGACAAAAACACATTCATCATAAAAATTGACAGAACAGATAAATTTGTAGACAAAGAAGATTCAGACAATTATAAACTCAAATGAAGTAACCAGGAATAAACAGGGCATGAATAAACTTTTAGGTACAGTTACAAAACAATTTAGGAACACAGACTCAACCCCAGAAATTGCTGAAACCCCTATGAAAACTTTTATCTCAAATGGTATTTCCCTAAGCCGTCGCGGCTAAACTAAATTATTTGCTATGACATGATAAAACCCTTCTTTCTAAAATAAACAACCATATTAGATACTGACTAAAAAGGAAATAAAACTCAGTAAAGCACCACTAATAAGTTTAGGTCGACCCACGAGGTCGCTTCGGAGTCTGAAATAAGAAAAGAAACTAAATCAATAACTTACGAGTACCCCAGGATAGGCTTCCAAAATGAAAGGCAAAAGGCTAGGCACACAATTTAAAAATAGCAACCGCACGCGAAGACTGAAAAAGACAAGACTGACTAGTTTTAAAGTGAAGGCTGAGAGAGATGCCTAGTGAATTTTGATTGGCTAGTTTTGAGACCCTCTTGCAGACCCGACTATGCGCTTCCACAAGGCTAGCTCAACAGCGCCACCTAGTCGCTAAGTGGGCTGAATAAAATATAGCGCATTTAAACACAGTAAAACAAACACTTTTAAACTAATTTCAACTCAAATTTACACAGCATATATTTCTTATCATAAACACCACTCTTACTAAAATTTCACATTAGAATAAACTCACTAAAACATACACACATCACAACTCACACATTACACCACATTTTTTGGTCAGACTTTAGTTCCGAGATCCTATTGGATTCTTGTTTGACCAAGTTCCAAATTATGACTGTAAAATTCGGTTGAATTCGGTGGCATCTGAGTTGACTTCTCAGATTAGGCGCTGAATCAGTATGAGTTCGCTATGGCTCGCGAGGCAGTGAAGGCAGGCAGCTCGCAAACCTGGCAACTGCAGGTGGAGATCTTCAGCCCAGCGGCTTGCACAATGCTGACAAACCTCGCCAGGGAGATACTTTTCGGGGGACGCCATCGGGGCGCCTCGATTGAGTCAGGATACCACACCATACACAAACTCAGTTAGAGTGGTATTGTCGGGCTACTCCCAGAATTGTACGTAGCTACCTAAGGGACTAGTCTAATTAGAAAAATAATTGAAAAGAAAAATTAGAAACACGCAAATGCAACTGGGGATTTGATTATTAAAAATACCTTGCCACGGCTAATTAATAGGGCTACCACCTGGGCTACCCAACTGCACGCAGTTAATAATCTTATATTATAGCATTTTCTATAATGTTACCTAATATGATTACTACAGTAGTTGTGCCATGAAAGTTATCAAGGCTAGATGCTGCTAAATTTGCATTGCTATGTCAGTAAAAAGCGTGTGACACCTAAGCAGAAAACAACAAACTCATAATTCAATGAATGAACGAATGAGAAAGAGTAGTAATGAAAATGGGCGTTCAAAAACACTGTGGTCCTCTAATTGTGGTCCCCTATGGTGGTCCCCTAATAGTTTCATGTGCATAACCCTTGAACCTCGTATGTCAAGTGTGGTCCCCTAAATGTGGCCCCATTTAAAGGCTTCAACTGCAAAATACACAGTGATCCTTAAAGTGTGGTTCCAGTTCTACAAGATGGTTATCATAACGTGGTCCCCTACTAGCTAATCTTACATTGAAATTCGGATTGATTAACAAAGGACTACATGAATTTTTGTTCATGAAAAAAGTAATTACTAAATATAAGTCTGAAGATGAAATATAAGTCTATAAGATAATAGATTTCCAAAAAGAATATATCATATTCATAAATTAATCATTGAAAACAACTTAGAAACTATAAATTTTGATACTCATGATGAAAATTTTACCTAATCTACCTAGCAATAAATCAAAAGCGAAATCTGACAAAAATTTATTTAGTATATTTATATGCAAACAGAATATACACGTTATACACTGTTCATAATAATGTCATTCATAAGAGTTTCTTCTTCCTTCATTTCCACATCATTGTTTGGATCTGGCATACGTTGTAGTCCAGTGGATCCAAAACCATTTCCACCCCGATCTGTGACTTCCAAATTCAGAACCTCCGCCACCTAGGTATTCAATACTTGCTCACATATGAGTTGAGCAATTCGATCCCCAATGTTCACCGTAAAATCCTGACAACTCAGGTTAACCAACACAACTCCTACGTTCCCCCGGTAATTACCATCGATCACTCCTGCCATAACATCAATCCCTGCTTTCAGCGCTAATCCGGAGCGAGGGGCAATTCTTCCGTAACAGTTTGGTGGCAAAGCAATAGCAATGTCCGTCTGAATTAGCATTCGTCCCAAACCAGCAGGTACCACACAGTGTCTGGCACTGAAAAGGTCATAACCAACGCTTCCAGATGTAGCACGTGTTGGCAACTTGCCATGTTCTGACAACAACTGGACTTGAAGTTGATGACTCATGGCTTTGGAATGCAGCGATCGACTATAAAAGGAGAAAAGTTTTGATTTACAATTCATTTGCTCTAACCATGTCGGAACAGAGGGTCTGCTTTATAAGTCTTGGACTAGTTAGGTTGGAACACGATTTTGATGTGATTATGAAGATGGCAATGATCATTTTGGACAGAAATTTTATGCTTGAGTATGAGTCTGACGTGCGAGCGCCTCAAGAAATATCAACACTCGCTACCGAACACATGGAAATTATCCGCTTTATCGAAACAGCATCCAAAATGAAATGGAAGACAACTGCAGATACCAAAACTCTGGACCAAGTGATTACAAGCATGTGTCAACTGCTTAAAGAATTTAACCCGTCTCAAGTTGTGACCGAAGGATACCGACAGCTTCAGATTATCACACGAATGATCAGAATGAATGATATTACTGTTCTTGTGAAGGATCCTCATATGCTAATCCTGAACAGTACTGCAACCTGAAACTTTCAACTTTTTCCTTTAGCTAATGCTTCAGTATCTACTCCAAGTGATTGCACAGCAATGGCTAGATCGCTTATGGAAGCATACGTCATATGGAACTG
>JASAND010025776.1:0-19138 GCA_030248195.1 Trissonchulus latispiculum
AAACGGATATCTCAAAGAACCCCTATGAGCAACTTTTCGGCAAAATCGGAAATAAAAATGTTTGACACCATTTTGCCGCGCTTAGCTGTAACTTTTCAGGCCTTGTGTGGGGTACCAGCCTTGTTGTCTGTCACACTCTTAGTTGTTATGTACTCTTGGTAAGATCCCATTTATTTATTCTTGGTAAGTTTTTCTATGATTTGATTAACCCCTTCTTCCGATTTTAAATACTTTAAGCAAACCAAGCAATAACTGATCAAACCAACAAGAAAAGTCAATTGCACAGAAAATATTACAGGAGTTTCTTTTATATGCTAAACACAGATAAATTCTCTCGTTTTTGCAATTTCTACATCTAAAAGCAGCTTTTGCAGCACAGGTGTAGAGTTTTTATTGGATTGACCTGTTTCCACATGTGTTGTTAGAAAGGTTGTTAAAAATATCTACTAACAGACACAGGGACCGAATGGTACAAATTGCCACCCAAGAGGTGACTGACTGAACGACTGGCAATAGCAATTTGTAGATTAATATGACTCCAGTCTTCGGAATCCTTTGGTGTATCTCGCCTGTCCTCAAAAATACTGATTTTGTATTTTTAATTTATCGCTTAATCACCTTCGTCGTATAGACCAGTTGAAAACGCAGGTTAACCAAAACGCAACCGTTCTTAAACACATCAATACTGCAAAGCGGAGAAAACTCGGTGTTATGGTCAAAGGTTGGGGAATCTGGGATAGTGTTAGTGCCCGACCCGTGTTGTGGCTTCGGTCGGCCGGGTGATGCCGACACTAGTGTCTGTCTGTCAAATTGGTGTTGCATTTCTATTGTTAACAAACACTAACGGACCACTTAGCTTCCATTACATTGTATTTTGATCTATACCTAATGGTTTTGAGAGTTTTCTTATCACAGCATTTCATTAAAACTACTTTAGTCATTGAGTAAGAACAGAGTTGGACGCGGGCCGCGGGTACCCGCGGGGCGGGTCGGGGCGGGCCGAAATTTACTACCCGCAGCAGCCCGCGCGGGCCGATGCGGGCCAATTTTTGTAGTGTCAGAATAACTTTTTAAGCTTAAATTTAAAAGCTTTATACAATATTTTTAACTTTGAAATCAAAAAACCTGCGCTGAACTAACGAATAATTTCTCGATTACCCATACCACCGCTCAAAATTCTTAAAGCTTGGCCAATTGAGCTAAAATTTGGGAAAATGCGCATGTTTTCAATCACACTGAGTTTAAACACTGCAAAATTAGTCGATTTCTCAAAATTTGTTTTTTTCGATTCGGGGGCTACTGGAATATTTTTGTCTTTGATTTTGCTGAAAAGTTTAATATGTTAATATGTAATGTTTAATAAGGTTTTCTGGATCGCAGAACACGAATATGGTGTCTGTTTTTCGATTCAGCTTTTTACTAGTGAAATGCAAGCTTACATCTTAAGCTTTCAACTTTAGCTTAGATCGAATTATAACAAGCTCTAGAATCGAAAAATGGACTTCAGGTTCGTGTTCTACCATCCAGAAGCCGTCTGCATGCAAATCTTCAACAAAATTTAAGACAAAAAATTTTCGGTTTCCTTTGGTCCTGCCCCTTGCGCCTGGCAAAAATCTAATTTTGCAAAATCCGAAACTTTTGCGATATTTTTCAACTCAGCATTGAAAACATGCCCATGCCAAATTTTCGCTCAATTGTTTAACTTCTAATGATTTTGTGTGGTGGGGGTAATAGAGACAAGACCCGAATTAACTGCTAATTGCACAGTACAAGAAACACGACTAGAGATGCACCGGTGCCGGGGCCGGGGTCAGAGCCAGGCCCCAGTGCATCTCTAACCACGACTTAAAAATGTGCAAATTGTGTGTATTGTTAAGTATACGTACTATTAAAACAACTAATTAAGTTCGAAACTAATTATTTAATATTTAGGGAGGCACTAGGTTGCCTCCCTGTTGCCTGGAAGAGGCCCTCAAATCAGAATGCCCCTCAATTTCCAAATTTCTCAGCTTATCGTAAGAAATAAGTTCAAAATGCAAAATGTTCGTTCAAGCATGTGAGCTTTTTGCCGACCAAGTTAGTTTCTCAGTCGGCAGCAAAGCTTCTAACAGGTTACAGATTTAGAGAAATAACTAAATGACATGTTGATTAAATGAGATTAAATTGCGAAGCATTTCTGTAAAAGTACGGAGAGTCTTTTGATAGCAAAATAATTACAATTGCGGCAACAAACTTATACTAAAAATGCAACATTTTATACACATTAAATAGTATTCATAACATAAAATAATCGCATTTATTGTGCGGGCCTTTGCGGGCCGAAAATTTTGAGTGCGGGCTGCGTGGCGGGTGTGGCCCGCAAATTTCGGCCCCGTCCAACTCTGAGTAAGAAGCAGTCCCAAATCCCCTGCTCAGCTAAGAGGACATTTTTCATTTAATGATTGTTCTGCTGATCTCCTTCCTTTCTAGAAGAGTTAGCTCAGATCCACGCCCCTGAGAATTTCCCAACACCAACTGATGGTGAAATGTTGACCTGTCACGTCAGAGCCAAAATATCATGAGCTGTGTCACTGTTGCAATTTGTGGAACACTGAATTTGACTGCGGTCTGCGGATTGCTGCAAGCAAAACCGTAATCTTTGAAAACAGCCACAGCAAACGCAGAAGTTGAAGTGAGCAAGCTCTATGCCTGATTCAAGCTACTGAGGAATTAGCTTTATTAACTAGCTAATTAATTAACCGTAATGGTATTTACGATGTTAAAGCTGGTAATTTGTTAGATTAATTAGTCAATTCGTGACGTATTTCATTTGCCGGGTCAGTGTAAACTGACCTGAGCCAACAAATTTGCGGTTGTGACCTGGAAGTCCGGTTTCGGCTTTAACGGAAGGGTGGTTCTCTTATTGTCTAAGCTTTGTTTGCCATAGGAAGCTGAAAGAAACATAAGCAAAGACCTATACCTACCGGTTTTCTGGTTTATAATTAAAAATAGGTGCCATATTATAAAGCTATGTCGTAGTTAACTATTATGATCTCTCCCTCTGTGCTTGGACAGGTGTTATTTTCCTCTATTTCACACAGCTATAGAAAGATTCAGCGTTGCAAGCACAAATTGGTAAAACATTTTCTCAAGTGGAGTTGATAAAGCGGCTCCATAAATTATAACGAATCACCTTGGTCATGCATCGCCAGTCAATTTTAAATTACAGGTTGTTGAGGACACTCATTTTCAGTCACTATATTATTCTTATTTTACTGGATTACTGTATATTCTAATATACGTAGGGTGCAGTTCGAGAACAATTTGAAACAGGAGTTTAAAAAAATTCAGTTCAGAATTCAGCTTCCTACTCATTTTGATATTTTGGAGCGCATTTTTATTTTGGTATCGCGTAAAATTTTAGTCGTGCCATTTTTATTGCCACTGTTTTACCAAATTTTCAGAGGGACCCCCTTTGATTGGATAAACTTGATGCTTTTTTAAGAATTGGATCGTCTATTTTGTAATCACAATATTTTGATGCTTCAATTTCATTCTTTCCTGCAAACGACCTCTTTTTATGGTTTTTATGGCTCTTCGTTGCCAAGACTCCTTGTCACTTTGAAGCGTCAATTTTCTGACGCATTCACAGGTTCAATTTTGTTGTGTTGAGCTGATGTTGGAGTGAGGACGTCCAACACAATTTGTGTTCAACTTTCCAAGAAGGGAGTAATTTTGCAGGTGTAACCTTGTGTTTTGTAAGTCGTGGTAGGATTTCTTTCTCTAGACGCGTCAATCGACTAGTCTCTTTTGAGATCCGTGCTTGGCCGGAACTTGTCTGCGCTAGGAGAATATTAAATTTATTTTCATAGCTTCTTTGCTTTGCCTTTTTGATTCAACACTTTAAATCTGTTCACTGCATATCGCACATTTTAAATGAAGTATTACTTAATAGAGCTGATATAAATGCTGAGATATAAAAGTAAAACTGCGCTTCAACAATTTTAAATTCCAATTACATGTGAAACTGAAATTTAATTTCTTCCGACGACTTCAACTGAAACTCGGACTGAAACTAAAATTGGAACGGAAACCGACTTTATTTTGGGATGACGACTGAAACTGAAACTGAAACTAAAATGGACTGCTGAAACAACACTATATTTAGTGAAGTGAGATGGAAGGGTCCCGTTTCAGTCGGAGTTTCAGTTTGATACTCACTTCATTTCAAAAACTACGATTTCCAGCTTTCAGAGTTAATTATTACTATAATTTAATGAATATTCAATCTCTCCTGCGGCAACATTTAAAGAATAGCTACTCAAAAATTCAAAATTTTAAATTTTGAGAAATCTAGCTTCAGTTTCTAAATTCCAGCAGTTTCAAATAAAACTTATTAAATATGACATGGAGGAGAGTCTGCCCTGATTTAGTGACATGTTGTGGTCATCTATAGCGATAAAGCGAAAAGAACGATGCACTTTTCTGGTCCAACACATACTCTATATTAAAGCAACATCAAAGAGAAGTGGACTGATAGCTTAGTCTTAGCTATTTTTCATGCAAACACGCTATGAAACACTTAATTCGAAAATGAATTTCCAATTTGTGTGCTGGGACCTCAAAAACCGCAGCCTTCAGGCAGAATCGGAAAATCAGAAACAACTTTTATCGGTTCCCTCTGGCCCCACTGCGATTTTGAAAAATTGAAAACTGTCAAGAAATACAAAACATGCGACAAGTCTTAACGCAACGTAAATCACGTAGTGATAGGAGGGAATAGTCGAGACAAGTCAACACCTTCTGGTATAAATGTTGTTTATGAAAATTCAGCTAAATGCAATTTGTTAGTGTCATGATGTTCTTGTCGTTGTTTATGTCTTGTTTCAGGATTTTATCTGTCGTAAGTATTGTTTTTGATTTGCTTGACCAATGGCTGATGATGAAGATTTCTCTCCATTAGTTGATTTGCCTGATCATCTTATGTTGGACATTCTTCGACGGATTTCGTGGCGCCAAAGAACTCAGTTGGAAACCGTTTCCACTCGATTCCGAAACCTTGTCTTTCAGTCATATTTAAACAAAGACGTTATGATAGTTGGTGGTATAAAACCGTCCACCATGTACTCCGATGTTCTGCTAGAAACTGCTGATTCAGTTGACAATTCCGTTTCCTGGATTATGAATCGATTTCGAGGACTGAAAGAACTGTACTTGCTGAGTCCGATTAGTGAGTCCGTTTTGGCCAGATTTGGCGACGCCTTTCCTAATTTGCATACTCTGGGAATCCACTTGCAGGACCCCAGAAATCAGTGGGAACTGAAAGCGTTGCCCAGAAATGTGACACTGAAACTTTACCTTGACGAAAGAGCGAACGATCGAGGAAAACTAAGTAATGAAGAATTCGACAAAATATTCCAATTCTTGGAAAATCCAATTATTTTCGTTTCACAAACTATTTTCATTCCCACCGGCCAGATCAGTCTACACTCTGTCTCAAATCGCCCAATTCCGCCAACCCTAGATGGTCTCAGTGTTGGGCATTATTCCTACATTCACCCTTCTTTCTGTCCTGAATTCGGCAGCGAAGTTTGCAAACTGAAGCAACTAATCATTCCCAACTTTGCACTGACTTTCCAATCTTTAATCTCTCTCAGTCAGCATTGCCCCATGTTGGAAGAATTGTCGTTTTTTGGCTACCCCAATCAAGATTTTGTACCCAAATATGTAGAGATTAATTTTTCCAAATTATGAGATCTAAGCATTGACGGACCGATTTCTTCGCGTTTGTTGCAAAATCTCACTAAATCTGGAACTCTCCAACGTCTTACTGTTTGTCCTGGTGTGGGTTCGGCCACTCTTGCCGGAGTTCTGGCTAGGAATCCAAATCTGATTTATTTGTCGGTCACAATCGCGATTGATTCTGACGAAGCTAATTTGTGTCGAACGGGTATCGCAAATCTTTCATGTCTTAAAAGTGCCAGAGTCACTATTCTATCTGGAGACGATTGCCCGATCTCATCATTCCAAGATCCAAATTCCAAATTCTCAGAGATTTCGATTTCTCAAGGATCATCTGATTGGCCAAATCTGCAATCTCTGGATTTGGGTCGTTCTCTAAGCTCGAGATCTGTTTTGATAATCCCTCCTAATTACAGCTTAAATGATTCTAATTCAGAAAATTCAGGGTTTGATTCCGGTCTATCCTTTTCCAGAATGCTAGAAGGACTCACCAGTCTTTCCTTACACAAAGTTAAATTGAACTGTGAACTATTCTGTCCCTGTTTACGGGCTCTAAAATTGAATATGGTTAAGTTTGCGAGTGAAGAGGCTGGATTTCGAGTTGGCTCGGAGTTCAAGTATCTTACGATTAAAGACCATGATACAGATCCTGGTAGGGTGATTTCGGACGAATCAATCGTTCAATATCCCAACTATTTATTTCTTAACACTGGCGCTTTCAGGGCCTCAGATCACACTAGACTACAGGTCTACTTAGAATATATCAAATTTGCAGCTTCAAACCTTAAAATTGTGCACATCCAAAGTTATTTACGCTTAGGGCCGGACTCCTACCTTGCACTAGCTGGAAAATCCCTTGGAGAAGCACTGGGCTCACTTTACAGACTTGAACGACTGCAATTTGAAGGTGATCAATTACTGCTGAAAGAGTTGCTCAAGGAATTGGTTGAGAAGCGACAAAGTTTAATTGAGGCTGGAGTGGCTTTGGAACTGTTAGAATACAGTCTTTTCGATGACAAAACACAGGTGAAACTGGAATTGGATAAAGCTCGAATTGTTGCCCGAAAGGATTTTCGTACACTGGTGAATGAACCAGTCTTTCAACGTCATAATTTGGATTATTTGGACTTTGGTTTAACTCCGGATAATGTGGCCATTGTATTGAAAACGACTGGTAAAATTGTTACTGTTTGACGTGCATTTTGAAAAGTCTCGTTCGCATTTAGCATCATTAAAATGGTTTTTAACTGTCATATGTTTTTTTCAAGAAACATCGTTTCATGCATAAAAATGAAAAATACAGTAAGGAATGAACTGTATTTACCATTCTCGATTGTGTTGTACCACTGCGATTTATCAAGATTCATCCAGTTTAAGCACACGTGCTTAGGTAACAAACCTTTGGGAGCCGGTAACCAAAGTCGCCAAATCAAGTGGTAGATCATCACGAGATCAATCTTCTCTTAAGGTTGAACCAAAAATCGGGGAAAAGCAAACCAAGAGGGAGTGCACTTCCTCTGACACGCACGAGGTCTCTGGTTTCCAGACAAAAGAACTGTCTTCCATTCCATGCATGAAACATTCCTTGTGAACGGAGCTTCAAATTTTGCTTAGGTTGATTATTAATCTGCTAACTAACTGCTTGAAAGCATTTTATGAAGTGTCATGGCATCATTTTATGGAGATGGCATTTCAGGGACACTCTCTCTAGGGACTCGGGCATTTTCAAGAAAGAATAGAGTAGAGTTAAAATTAACTGTTTTAACTCGTTTACACTCAAACCTGAGTTTTCCTCCTTTAACCCTTTCATGAAAAGGATCGAGTTACTTTTTACTCTAATTACTCTACCATTTCTTGAAAAGGCCATCAGAGACTTGGGATCCCCCAAACAAGGGGGAGAAATGGTTTCAGGTCTCACAAACGGGTCTCTTGAATATTATAATAATTTGGCAAAAATCTTAACTTATTAAATAGGTGTGTAGTTTTTGAAAATTTTAAACCATGAATTACCACGTGTCCGTAACAATTAACATTCAGGTGAAACTGCGACGATTAATAGTAATTCATAATTCTTTTACGGCGGGCCTTTTTCTAGAACAAACTGTACCCCGCAAATTGAAGATGTCACGGATTTGCCTAGACACAATCTCTGACTGCATTTTGATGTGATTTTGATGAACAGAGAAGTAGAAAGTGAAGTTCTGAGGTGAGTGGAAAACTGTTTCTATGGAGGCCATCGAAAATTTGGACAAACCCCGGAAAACTGGATTCACAATTAGAATAGTCGGATCCACATAAAGGTCATCTTGCAATGGTTGTGTGGTTATATCGCATTCGCTGAACTTTATAACAAGTCATATTCGGCCTTCCTGGCAGCGGGGAACCTCAATCTAGTTTGTTAAAGAAAAAAGGTATACTGTAGATCCATCCATAATAGTCGCGATTGCTGTAGAATTTCAAAGGGAGAGATATTTTGAGTAAAACGTTCAACACCATTTTGTCAAATCTTTCTCATAATTCACCCAGATTGAAATATTTTTGGTTCCCAGCTATGCTGCACATTTAACTAGTTAGTCTTACTTTATGTCCAAACATTAACCTAATTTGACCCCAGATTTATTGAATAAATTTAGACAGTTTTTCTTTGTTACGATTTAGATTACAATTTAAATTTATGCATTAGGAAATGTCCTATAAACCGGTTGAATTTCTTTTCTTCCATCCTTTAAACGACGTTTTATGGCATTTTATCTAAAATCTCATTAAAGATACCAGGTGCCGATTCTGATCTGATGACTCATATTCTCACTCTTATTTTTTATATCACACAACGCAGTGTAAATTTATGTGATGATTGCAGCAGGGTAGGAATAGTTGAGTCCAAAACACCAGTCTTTACAATTTATAAATCTTTGAAGTTGGATTTGTTCTCTATTCTAACGAAGAACTTGACTGACCCTTTGAAAGGTCCGGTACTTTCTGCATTACTGTCACTGCAAAATTTCTCAACTACAGAAAAGTTTTTTCAAAAATTAGGTGGATATCCAATTAGGTTTTGAACGTGTGGAAATGTGGTCACGTGTTGGATAGATAATACAGATACGGTCTTGTCTGGATTACCCCCCCACCCACCACTCAAAATCCTAAAACTTGACCAAATGAGTTAAAATTAGGAATGGGTATGTTTTCGACTACGCTGAGTTCAAATTAAGATTAACTTAAGATTCGTGGTCTACGGACCCAAAACACCTATATACAAATTTTCAGCAAAACGTTTTGTTTTCCCTTGGTGTTCACTTAGAAATCGAAAAAAATCGAAAAATTTCGCGAAATCGAAAAAACTCAGTCTAAAACATACCTTTTCGGACCTTCCATAGCTATTTAATTTTTGCTTATGAATTTTCTTGGGCGTTTGATTTTGGTTAGACTAGAATTTTCGGCTCTTCAGAATCACAACTGCCATAATTGTGATCAGTTGTCAGTTACAGTTACTAACAACTAGTGTTGTGCACCGGCCTGTCCAGACCGGTGAGCGGCCGGCCCAAGTCCAAAGTTGGCCGGCCGGTCGATAAAAGGCTGGCCGGAAGGCCGGTGACAAGCCGGACGGTCAAATACAGGGCAACCGACCGGCCTGTGACAGTTTCTGCGGCTTATCGCCTTAAACTCGCTAAAATTTGCCTTGTGTTTGGATAGCCGACGAAAATTAGCACCGGTGAGGGCAGGTACACTGGCTGGCCGGCGAGGGTCGGTACATCGGCCGTCGGTAAAGACCGTGCATCATCTACCTGCGTCGCGAGCTGGGCCGGCCGGCCCACAGAAAATTTGGCCGGCGAACAACACTACCAACAAATAAACAAAGAAAGAAAGAGAGAGAGAGTCATGCACCACCGAAGATTCGAAAGAAACCAAAGGTAGGACTCGGACCGACAACATTTCGCGATTTATGCAAATGCTCTGCCAAGTGAGCTACAGATGTAATGTAATCTAATGTAATTTTTATGTATTCACTGTTCTCACTATTTTCATGTATTCATCCTGTATGTGTCCACTTTCCCAAATACTTTCAGTGTCCGTTTCAGAGACTGAAACATCACTAATTTTGAGCAATAGTGTTTTGCCATTTCGAGGTGTTTCGTATTGGAGTATCGTAAAGGTGTTTCATATTTTCGTGCTCGGTTGCTGCTTTGGTAATTCTAAAACTTAAAAGTTAAAATGGATATAAAAAATATAAAAAGGCTGAGCCAGGATTTATCAAAGTCAGGCGTATAGTCAAACAAAGCACTGTCATTACTGCTCTTCAATATTTTGAATTTAGAAAAGTACATTTCTAGGAGATACTGTTTGTTTCCGGGAAAGCTTAGTATTCCCGAGTCCATCCTTCACAATTATGTACTCATACATAATCATAGGTCGGGTCCTGGGTCGGGGCTTGCCTCCGGAAATTTTTTGATGGCTTGTACCTTGAACTGTGATATATGCACTGAAGCTGATGTGAATATGTAGGTATAAATATGAATCACGGAATATTGGAGATACTATACAAAAATTAAGAATTATACAACACTACTAATTTCTGGAATGTGATTCACTGATTAATTTCCGTGTTCTAACTCATTCTCTAACTAGCTCTAACTCCAAGCATAATTGAAACCTGAAATTTATGCATACTTTCCATATATTTGTAAGTCTAGCAACCGAGTGACTTGTGCTACTGTCCTCACAAGAACTATGAACGCATTTCGTGAGCACAAAGCACAAAGCTCAAAGGACAAAACGCACAAGATTAATTTTTATCCAGTAATTTTATTTACAGCTTTGTTTGTACAAGTTCGGATGCATGAAGAGTACAGTCAGTACAGTTGATTTAATTTTCTTTCTCCGTCGCCTCGACTCGGCTCTTTTCGTCTACCCGAGCCGACTTGAGAACAAACACTCCTATCGGGTCTCTTTAACTTTATCCCACGTACGTTTTAGCCTTAGCACATCCATTGCTTGAGTCAGACCCAAAACCTTTTGAGTCATGATCCTTGGGTGGAGTACTTCTTGATCCACCCCTTACTTTTCGTTGATCCGCTCTGGATTTTTTCCTAAATCCACTTCTAAAGTGGTGTGCGGGAGGGTGCCGCTGCACATTTTGAGTCATGGAACGATATTCTGCAAAAAGTATGCAAATTTATTCGTCTTCATGATCCACTCATCAAAAACAATTCAAATTCCTTCTATTGAAAGAAATTTTAAAAATAAAAATTAAAAAATATACCTGAATTTTACGCAATCTGTAAATGGCTTGTAGCGGCTAGTCTGCTTCCCGTCCGCTCACCAAAGCTAAGCAAATTCTAGTATAAGCAAAAACCAATTTTCAAGCGTCAACCACATTATGTCAACCACATTTGCGCAAAACTACTAACAATTAGACGTGTTAGAAGATTCTTACTTACAGAAAAATTATAAAAAATTCTACTTAATTTTAGAATTTTTACACATATGAGATTCCAAGTACACTAGGTCCCGTCCGCTCACTCGGAATGGGCAGGTGTTAAAATAAAATATTGAGAAATAAATTGGCTTAAATTTTTTAATTTTCTGATTTTTACAAAGACGTTGATTATCCTAGATCAATGCTTTGGAAAAAAATTTAATGACTTTAAGTGTTTTACGCTAACACCTGCTCTTCTGTTCTCGGTGAGCGGACGGGACGCAGTGTATATGGAATCTTATATGTGTGAAAATGCAAAAATTAAATCAAATTATAATTTTTTTGTAAGATAATCTCCTAACACGTCTAATTGTTAGTAGTTTTGCGCAAATGTGGTTGACATAATGTGGTTGACGCTTGAAAATTGGTTTTTGCTTATACTAGAATCTGCTTAGCTTTGGTGAGCGGACGGGAAGCAGACTAGCCGCTACAAGCCATTTACAGATTGCGTAAAATTCAGGTATATTTTTTAATTTTTATTTTTAAAATTTCTTTCAATAGAAGGAATTTGAATTGTTTTTTATGAGTGGATCATGAAGACGAATAAATTTGCATACTTTTTGCAGAATATCGTTCCATGACTCAAAAATTGGTGTGCAGCGGTACCCTTCCGCACACCACTTTAGAAGTGGATTTAGGAAAAAATCCAGAGCGGATCAACGAAAGGTAAGGGGTGGATCAAGAAGTACTCCACCCAAGGATCATGACTCAAAAGGTTTTGGGTCTGACTCAAGCAATGGGTGTGCTACGGCTACGTACGTCTTTATCCCCCCCCCCCCAACAAAAGTTGGTCAACTTCAAAAACTTAAATATTGCAAGAGATCAACAGAACTTTAGAGCATGAGTTCTACATCGTTGGAATGCTCGAGATGTTTTCTATTTAATGGTGTAAAGCAGTTTGCTGTAGCTTGTTGCTATGAAAGGTTAAGCTTAAAAGACTACTAAAAATTGCCAAAAGCTGTAACTTTGCAAGTTTGTTAGGCTTAACTTTTCATAGCAACAAGCTACAGCAAACTGCTTTACACCAATACATAGAGCACATCTCGACCATTCCAACGATGCATAAATCATGCTCCAAAGTTCTGTTGATCTCTTGCTACAAGCCTTTGAAGTTGACCAACTTTTGTTGGGGGGGAAAAGCTTAAAGGAATCCTTCCTATCTCTACTAAATACACAGATCATTATGGACACTATTATGATTATATAACACCTTAATGATCTCTTTCTATTCAAATACAAAAGGCTCATGTCTTTTTGGTCTTTTCCTTTATTTCAGGTTTTATTTGTTGTACGAATACCTGCTAGACTTTGGTTTGTTCTGGGAATGGCAGATAATTATTATTGTTTCTGTCGACTATTTGATTTGCCTGATTCTGCTTTGGTGGAAATTCTGCGTCAAATTCCGTATAGTCGAAGAATTCATTTCGAAAGAGTCTCTCAACGAGTTCGACAGCTCGTCTTTCAGTCATATCTGAGGAAGAAATGTATGATACTTGGAGGCCCAGCAGTAAACCAAAATATAACACATTTTATGCAAGCAACCGATGATTCAGTCGACAATCTTGTGACCTGGGCTATGAATCGATTTCGTGGTCTGAAGGAACTCTACTTGCTGAGTCCGATTAGTGAGTCCGTTTTGGCCAGAATTGGCGACGCCTTTCCTAATTTGCACACTTGGAATCATCTTGCACCCCAGAAATCAGTTTGCACTTCGAGTATTGCCCAGAAATTTGATCCTAAAGATTTACTACGTTGCATCATGGTCAGAAAATGAGTTAGTTGGTGAAGACTACAAAGGACCTCCAGAATTTCTGACGCAATTGCAATTCCCAACCATCTATTCAAAATCTTCAAATAATGTGAAGATGCATGGTTTCCAAAATGAGCCAGAAGTAAAGCTTTCCCTTCCGTCTGCACTACCTGGTCTCAGTGTCATCCCTTTCTCACCTCGGGCTCTATTCGATCAGTTTTGGAGGACAATCGAACCAGAATTCGGAGTCGGAATTTGTCAGCTGAAGCAACTGAGCATTCCTGACTGTGATGTGTCTCTTCAGTCTTCTCTCTCAGTCGAAATTGTCCCTTCCTGGAAGAATTGTCCTTTTTTCGCTGTTCACCTTCTCAGGAGCTCCGTTCTGTAGATTTCGAGTTTTCCAGACTCCTCGGCCTAAGCATCACGGATACGTTTTTTAGTCCTATTTTTGTTCCTGTTTTTCAGAATCTGACCAAATCTGGTTCTCTTCAACGTCTTTCCGTTTCAAATACCCCAGCGTTCGTTTTGGTAGACGCGCTGTCGAAGAACCGAAATCTTATTCATTTTTCTGCCAACGTATTTGTCGATTCACCAGAAACAGATTTCATTCAGGCCTGCATCGAAAATCATCCCCATCTCAAAACTGTCCGTATCAGAATCTGTAGGAGAGATCAAGGTATGAGTACCTTTGAGCGCAAAGCTATGGACGCTTTAAGAAAGTCTATTTCAAAAGGATCACCCGATTGGCCAAATCTTCGATCTCTGAATTTAGGAAGCACAGCTTCGGATTCTCACCTGAAAATCTCTGCTAATTTTGGATCCAATACTCCCAACTTTGGCCTATCCTTTTTTAGACTGCTACACGGTCTCACTCATCTTACATTGAAACTGGTCCCATTGAGTTGTGAACTTTTCTGTCCATCCTTACAGGATCTGACATTAAAGGCAGTCTTATTTGCCTGCGAGGAGGCTGGAATTCGAGTTGGTTCAAACTTTAAATCTCTGACGATCCAAGACCATGAGACTGATCCTAGCCGGGTGATTCAGTCGTTCAATATCCTTCGTATTTTTCCTTCAGTATTCCTGAAAAATTCTATCATCGAAACAGTAAAATACTCAATACCTATGCAAATTATCTGACTGCTGCATCTTCATACTTTGAGACAGTACATATTAAGTATGATTGTATATCCATGTATTACTGTACAGTTGACGGTGTGTCACTTGGAGAAGCTCTGGGCTCACTTCCCAAGCTAAAACGTCTCCGCGTTGAAAGCCACACTGTGCTGAAAGACGTGTTTAACGGACTGGTTGAGAAACGAGAAAGTTTGCTCAAAGCCGGAGCGACTTTGGAACCGTTGGAATACTGTCTTATTGAAACACCTATAATGACTCAGGTTCAAATGAAACTGGAATCGAATAAAGCCCGAATGATTGCCAGAAATGATTTTGATACACTGGTGAACAATCATCCATTTTTTCGAGGTTATCCCTTTAATTTTGTTGATTCAAGTATAACTGTTGACGATGACGATTTTATAATTGTTTCCGGCAAGAGTACATAATAGAATAAGAGTATGAAACTCTTACACTACAATGTGCTAAACATGCTTGACATGCTTGCTTTGGTCGTTAACCCGGGACCCCCCCCCACCCGAAAGTCTCGGCGGGGGTCCCACCCTACACTAATTACATGCTTTCATATAAGTGTGTGTCTGCACACTGATTCGCTAATTAGCGTAGGCTTACGGTAGGCATTTTATTAGTAATTTTTAATTAACTAATTATAACTTTAGTTAGGTTAATGTAATTAAAAAACTAATTCAACAACTTTGTAGCATTTTTCTGCTGTTTCCAATGATATAAAAGTTGTTGCAGACTACATTCCTACGAATTTTTGTTTTATGCAGACACACACTTTAAAGCATGTAATTAGTGTAGGGTGGGACCCCCCAGAGACTTTCGGGGGGGTCCCGAGTTAATGACCCTAGCATGTCAAGCATGCTTAAGCACATTAAGAGTAAGATATTACTCTTTTTCATACTATTCATATTCACTATTCAGTATTCAGTATTCAGTATTCAGTCATATTCATACATACATATTCAGTTTCATACTCTTATTCTATTATGTACTCTTGTTTCCGGTAATAATTGAAAGTGATAATATTATGATACATTGTTGAATATTGAATCGCTTTAAAACTCTGCACTTTGTACATATTTTATAGTACATGATTGCACATTATTGTACCTTATTGTATATACATTGGTATATGTTACTGGCAAATGCGTATTAGTCGGGCATTTACGTAAGTTCCCGGGCAAATATATAGTTTACGCATGTGTCCGGGCAGATCTAGCAATAATTGTGAGATTCAAAATGATGTTTCGCTATCTGCCCGGACACTTGCGTACTTTATCTATTTGCCCCGACTTACGCATTTGCCCGTAATATATATATGCTACGCTAGTTGGTAAATATGAACTGTGCTTTTAAATAAGTGAATGTCTGCACGTTTACATTAATGCAGCGGCAGGAAACCAAGCACGCGAAACCAAAGTTGATGAGTTTTCCAAAGAAGTAGTGCATTGGGTCACGTTGCAAGTGTTTAATACATTTCTGCCTGCTGATCAGAAGGTTCTCGGTACGATCTTCAGCAGGTGGACCAATTCTTTACTTTCAATCCTGACTGAAGCTGAATAGTGAATATGAATAGTATGAAAAAGGATAATATCTTACTCTTAATGTGCTTAAGCATGCTTGACATGCTAGGGTCATTAACTCGGGACCCCCCCAGCATCTCTGGGGGTCCCCACCCCAATTACATGCTTTAAAGTGTGTGTCTGCATAAAATAAAAATTCGTAGGAATGTAATTCACAACTACTTTTTATATCATTGGAAACAGCAGAAAAATGCTACAAAGTTGTTGAATTAATTTTTTAATTACATTAACCTAACTAAAGTTATAATTAGTTAATTAAAAATTACTAATAAAGTACAAAAGCCTACGCTAATTAGCGAATCTGACCAGACACACACACTTGTATAACATGTAATTAGTGTAGATGGTTATAGGACTTTCGAAAGTGAGGTCCCAATTTAACAACCAAAGCAATATATCAGCATCATTTATTTTATTAATAATTAGAGTTTACTTTCTTATTCTATTATGCTCTTGCCGAAGGCTATTATAAAATCGTCAAATAAGGTCAACAGTTATACTTGAATCAACAAGGTAAAGGGATAACCTCGAAAAATGGATGATTGTTCACCAGTGTATCAAAATCATTTCTAATGATAGGAATACATTTATTCATTCAGTTTCATTTGAGGCCTGAGTATAGGAATGTTTCAACAGACAGTATTCAGCAGTTTAAAGTCGCTTTCCAGCCTTTGAAGCAAGAACTCACTGAACTCTCAACAGTCCGTTAAACACGTCTTTGTACACAGTGGCTTTCAACGCAGAGACGTTTAGCAGAGTAATTGGAAACTGCTCAAGTACACAAAATGTCAGCAATACAGTAATACATGGATATACAATCATACTTAATATGTACTGTCTCAAAGATGAATGCATGCAGTCGAATGACTATATTGGGTATTGGTATTTTACTGTTTCGATGATAGGGTACTGTAGTACTGAAGCGAGATGTGAACGACTGAATCGCCCATTGAATCGGTCTCATGGTCTTCAGATCGTCAAAGACCACAAATTTGAACCCTTCAATTCAGCCTCTCTGAAACCTTAAGACTGCCTTTAATGTGCGAGATCCTAAAGGATGGACGAAAAGGATTCTACAATTCCAATGGGGCCGGTTCAGTAAGATGAGTGAGACTAGAATATGGCAGTCTAAAAAGGATGAGCCAAGTTGGAAATTATTGGATCAAAATTGGCAGGGATTTCAGTGAGAATCCGAGAAAACAGCCTCTTCTAAAATTCAGAGATCAGATTTGGCAATCAGGTGATCACTTTTGAAATAGACTTTCTGCAAAGCGTCAATAACTTTGCGCTCAAAGGTACTCATGCCTTGATCTCTCCTACGAATTTGATACGGACTATTTTGAGATGGGGATGATTTTCGATACTAATTTGAATGAGCTCTGTTTCTGGTGAATCGACAAACCGATTGGCAGAAAAATGAATAAAGATTTCGGTTCTTCGACAGCACCAAAACGAACATCTTCCAGGCATTTGAAGCGAGAGACGTTGAGAAAAGTGAGATTTGGTCGGAATTCTGAAAAACAGAAAACATTGTCAAAATGACGGGAGTCTGAAAAACTCGAAAAATCTACGAAACGAGCTCCTGAGAAAGGTGAACGGCGAAAAGGACAATTCTTCCGGGAAAAGGCAATTTCGACTTCTGAGGAGAAGAAGACTGAGAGATTACATCTGGTCAGGAGGTATATGGTGACAGAATTCCATTTCCAGATTCTGATTCGATTGTCTCAAAAACTGATCAGGTGACTTGAGGATACAGGTAATGCAGGCTTTTGAGCTCTGGCTCATTTTGAAACCATGCATAACTGCACATTGACTGAGGTTTTGAATAGATGGTTGGGAATTACTGATTGCGTCAGAAAATTCTGGGATAAGCAACTAACTCATTTTCTGACCATGATACAGCATGTAGTAAATCTTTAGGATTTCACAGACTCAGTGCAAACATTTCAGGAAATTCCAGAATTGGCAAATTGGAAGACATTCTCAATTCTGACAAAACAGTTGGTAGGACTCAGCAAGTAAAAGAGTTCCTTCAGACCACGAAATCGATTCATAATAATTGTCGACTGAATCATCTGACTACTACACAAAAATTGTATTTTTTGGTTACTGCTGAAATTATCATACATTTCTTTCACTGAATGACTGAACCGAATCGAGCTCAAAATTGGAGACTCACCTTTCAAAATCGGAGCACCCCGGAAAATGTAGATCCAAAACAGTACTCCTGCCAAAACTTTAAAGTGGGCAAATCCAAGTATTCAAGAAACAATTGCCTGCCCAAGACTGGTAGGAATCAGCAGGTATTCTACAACAAAATAAAACCTGGAAAAAGTTTGAGTACTGTTTGAATAGAAGAGATCATTAAGGTGTTATATAATCATAATAGTGTACAATGATCTGTGTATTTGAATAGGAAAAGTTCAGCAAAAACTTTTCCCCCCAACAAAAGGGATTCGGTCAACTTCAAAGGCTTGTAGCTTTCTGGGAATCGACAGAACTTTTGGAGCGCGTTTGCATACATCGTTGGAATGATCGAGATGTGCTCTATGCTCTTGGTGTAAAGCAGTTTGCTGTAGCGTTTTTATGAAATTAAGCCTAACAAACTTTTAAATTTCAACTTTTGTGAGATTTTTTGATGAAGTGTCTTTAAACAACTTACTTGTTGTTAAGCTTGACAACTTGTACCTGTTAAATAAGCATCTCGAACGTTGACGTGTAAGGCTTCATGTAAAGTTCTGTTGTTCTTTAATGACCCAAAATTTTCGAAGTGAAGCCGCTTTTGTTGAGAAATGAGAACAGTACCGTAAACCGTAGCACACCCATTGCTTGAGTCAGACCCAAAACCTTTTTGAGTCATGATCCTTGGGTGGAGTACTTCTTGATCCACCCCTTACCTTTCGTTGATCCGCTCTGGTTTTCCTAAAATCCACTTCCTAAGTGGTGTTGCCGGAAGGAGTACCGCTACACACCAATTTTTGAGTCATCGAACTGAAACATTCTGCAGAAAGTATGCAAATTTATTCGTCTTCATGATCCACTCATAAAAAACAATTCAAATTTCTTCTTGAAAGAAATTTTAAAAATAAAAATTAAAAAATATGACCTGAATTTTACGCAATCTGTAAATGGCTTGTAGCGGCTAATCTGCTTCCCGTCCGCTCACCAAAGCTAAGCAGATTCTAGTATAAGCAAAAACCAATTTTCAAGCGTCAACCACATTATGTCAACCACATTTGCGCAAAACTACTAACAATTAGACGTGTTAGAGATTCTTACTTACGAAAAATTATAAAAAAATTCTACACTTAATTTTAGAATTTTTACACATATGAGATTCCAAGTACACTCCGTCCCGTCCGTTCACCCAGAATGGCAGGTGTTAGCGTAAAGCACTCGAAGTCATTAAATTTTTCGAATGCAATGTTGATCTAGGATCAGTAACGGTAATAATTTCTGAAAGGC
>JASAND010025777.1:0-31610 GCA_030248195.1 Trissonchulus latispiculum
TGTGTTGTCCTTTAGTAAGGAGGACGGTAGAAGAGTTATAATCTAATCACACGAACACAAGCATATAGGGATTGCACAGTAGAGTCTGGTAATAGGTTAATAACTTGCTAGTCAGTTAGTCAAGAAAGGAAAGGAAGAGGAATATAGTAGAGTTGAGTTTAACTATCAGAACCTTGTCCCTAACAACAATTAATAATCTGGGTAATTCAGATACTGGCAACTCTGGCAAACCACTGTTGTTTGCCTAATTGTTTATACAGCCTATAGTTTGTGATTCGTAACTTGTCTTATCCCCTGTACGCATTGTAATAATCCTGTTCATTGTTTACCTTCACTATTATCAATGTTAATATCATTACAGCTAGTCTTAATAAATTGTTGTGTCCTAATACTGAGTCCACCTACTAGGACATAAGGATCAGATCAAGATTTGGATTCATAGCCCCTGCACAAGTAAGTGTTTCAATTGAACCCTTGGTCCTGACAAAGACATCACTATCATCATTATAGAATCTTGATTTGGTAATCAGGTTTCTTAATCAGTGTTCTTTGATACAGACCTGATTTCATCTTCATCCCGAAGCAGCAAGTGTCGACCCCGCTTGCTATTGATAAGCCCTACCCTCTTCAAACGAACTCACGCCTAGACCCCAACCAGGTTGAAAGCAAGGAATCTTTGGTTCTGGACAAATCACCTTCCAAGGATCCTGTGCCTAAAGTTTATCCTCACCGATAAACGTGTCGACCTTCCGTGTACTGGAAGTGGTTGATACCCAGAGTCAGTCGTGATAGACTGTTGCTGAATTTGCAATCCCGATCCTACCCACTTCATTACAAATGTTAATTCGGGCCGGGTTTTAGTGAAAATCCGGTCCAAAAGCTAAAAATGTTAATCGGGCCGGGTTTTAGTGAAAATCCGGCCCAAAATATAAAATTATAATTTCGGGCCGGGTATTAGTGGTCGTTTGGCCGTTTTGGGGTCAAAGAATTTTTTAGGAAATCAGTTTTTTCAAAATTAAAATGCCACATGTTAAGGGCAAAGTTAGCTTAAAATTCTAAAATTTTAACTTAAAATTGCTTTAAAATGGTGCAAAAACGCTTAAACCGTTAAAAACAGACCTTATTTTGAAGAAATAAGGGCTAAATTACCAAAACTTTTGCATTTTTAGGGCTCGGCTTCCCCTCCCTCTCCCCATAGGGGGAAGGCTTGGGGGGGGCTAGCCCATAGGATAACGTGGGGGGGAATGGGGGGGGGGGGGGGGGGGGGGAGACCCCCCCCCCAGACCGACAAAAAACGGGTCGACCCCATAAGCGAGAAGGAAAAAAGGGCAGACCCTCTCGTCCAGACAGGAAAAAAGGGTAGACCCCTCAGCGATTTCTACCAAAAATAGGTAATTTTTTAGCAAATTTCAGCGATTTTTTCAAAAATTTCTTAAAAATCGCTAAAAATTGTCATTTTTTACTAATTTTTGATTAAAAACGTTAAAAATTCGCAATTTTTGCTAATTTCGGGGCAGACCCTCTTAAAATTTTGAAATTTATCAGGGGTAGATCCCTCGCCGAAGTCGGGGTAGACCCCCCCCCAGAATCGGACCCCGTGTTAATGTATGGGCTAGCCCCCCGGCCCGGCCATTTTTTCAAACCAGCCCCAAAAATTTTTGGGGCCCCTCCATTTGGTGGGGGTGGGGGGTAGTCTAAAATTGGCTCAAATTTGGGTGTTTTAGGGTAAATTCTGCAAAAAGTTTCAAAAATGTCCTAATTTTTGGTTGAAAGTGTTCATTATTGCGGGAAATACACGTTTTTAACAGTTTTATGTAGTTTCTGACTCAATATTTACCTTAATTTGGAGTTAGAAACATGTTATCAATCAGGTTTACGAGTTTAAGTCCCCTGTCTAATGTTAAAATTACTTCATGTTTGGATGTTTTTTTGCATTAGCGATGGCTGAAAATGCAATTTTTGGCATAAAAATAGAAAACATTTTGGGGAATTTGGGAGGGGGAGGGTTGGGGGAGGTCTAAAAAGGGGGCCCGCCCCCAAAATTTCGGGGGAGGGAGCCTCCCCCAAGTCTAATCCAAGTCCCCGTTACACCGATGCCTCTTCCCCCCCCATTTTTTTCGCCTAAAATAAATCCAGTGATGGGGAGTTTCCCCAAAGCCCCAACACCATAGTTTCCTTTGGGGGGGGGGGTTGGGGGTGGTACTGGTACCCCCCCAAAATTTTCGACCAACTTTCCCCCCGCCCCCAGATTTTTTGACTTACCCCTCCCCCCAACTTTCGGCTACCCCCCCTAACGATTTTTGGACCCAAAAAGTTAGCTAATTTTGGCTGAAAAATATATAGTCATTTTATTCAAAATTTTTCTCAAATTTTGGCTTAAAATCGCTTTAAAACTTTGCAAAAACGCCTTAAAACGTTAAAAACAAGCATTATTTTGAAGAAAAAATTGCTTAATCACAGAAAATTTTGCATTTTTGGCCATTTGGTCATAAAGCAAAGCTACCCTCCCAGCGCTTTTTGGACCCAAAAAGTAGAGCTAAATTTAGCCGAAAATGGTCATTTTTTTAAAATTTCTAAAATTTTGACTTAAAATCGCTTTAAGGTACTGGTTTCCTTTCGGGTATTTTTGACTCTTACGGCTTTAATCATTTACGTAAATGGCTAAAACTTTATATACGCGTTAGCTCACCTCCTTGAAATGGTAACTATTGTGATTTTTTGATTCCTTGTGTTTTTTCTGTACGCAAAATGATTTGTGTGTCATCCATCATGTGCATAGGTGTACCTTGAGAAAACGTTGGGGGAGGGGGTAGCCGAAATTAGGGTAGGTGGGGTGGGGTCCGGACCGGAAAAATCGAATTTGGGGGGGGGGTAAAAATTTTTTTGGTCAAAAATTTAGAAAAAATTAGCAAATTTGCTGAAAAAGCGTTAGTTCCAACTAAAAATCAACAATAGTTTATCATTTTTGCTCATTTGTTCGAAAAAACTAGGATTTTTTGCAAAAATTTCGAATTTTCCCAAAAAATTCCGAATTTTTACTAATGTTGAGGCAAAATTTTCAAAATTTTGAGGGTGGGGTCTGGCAAATTTGGGTGGGTGGGTCTGGGATTTGGCCATTTGGGGGTGGGGTCTGCCTCCAAAATTTCGAGGGTGGGGTCGGCACTTTTCCATTTGGGGGGAGGGGATCCCCCACCCCCTCCCCAGGTACACCTATGATCATGTGCTTATTCGAAGTAAATCTTGTTCTTCCCACTCCTTATCTCCGTTACATCAATGCCCTCATTCTCCTTTTTAGTCAGACTCCCAGAACCCACTCCCTATATACTTTTTTCGAAGCACGACCCCCACTTTTTCACCACACGTATGGCTGTTCCAGAACTTTTTTGGAGCAGAAGAAATTGGGGTAATCAGCCTTCTTTTTTGGAAACAAAGAAGTGTTGCTTAACACCAAATATCTGTACTTTATAGACGTCTGTCAATTATTCAATCTCTTGTTTGTTTGAGTTCTTCTACAGATCTAATTTCCGCTTATTCCTGGTTTGCCTTGGTTTTATGATGGACAGTGGTAGTGTCAACTTTCGTCAGCTTATTGGACTTTGCGCAGATCTGCAACCTCTACTTCCTCCGACTGCTCCGACTAGGAGAAGAAGAAGAATAAGAACGAGCCGTGGCAACAAATCAGCGACGACTCGTAATGGCAATGTGTATCAGTGTGGAATCTGTGGAATGCTGTACAGTCTACAATATATCGTAAAGGATCATATACTTGGACGGCATGGTGTATCTCGCTGGAAAGCTCATAGACACATAGTTAAGCTGGCACGGCCTGTTCCTACCTATTCTCGCCTAGCCAGCAAAGCCGTTGAAACAGACAGTCTTGACTGGGCTTATTCTAGGGATTTTTTCTTGGGGGGGGGCTTCTTGGGGGGGGGCCCCCCCCCAAAGGTCCGAGGGGCAAGGAATTTTTGGGGGGGGGGGCGAAAATTTTTCGAAAAATATGCTAAAAATAGCGCTATTTTTCTGGCATATACTATAAAAGTTGATTTTCATAGCAAAAATAAGCAGATTTAGTGTTGAAAAGGGCAAAAATTGAGTAAAAATCTCCGGCGAAGCCGAAATCTTGGAAATTTGGCCTTCTGAGCGATTTTTTCAGGGCAAAATTTGGTACCAAAAGGGGCACCCACTTTTTTTGGGGGGGGGGGGCGATTTTTGGGGGGGGGGGAACGATTTTTGGGGGGGGGAAGGGTGTTTATGGGGGGGGGGGGCCCCCCACCCCCCACTAGAATAAGCCCAGCTTGATGATATTACCGATTGCTGCCCCGATTTCACTTCTGTCGATAGCTGCTGCTCAGTTGTTACGAAAAGTGAAGCAGTATCACTGGACGAAGCGGTGTCAGGGACAACATCCGATGTTAAGCCGGAACGCCTTCCTGCCACCGTAGATGATGGTAGTAAGTGTTTTGTTTTTGACTACTATACATTACGTATATATATATATATATATATATATATATACAGTATACATAGACATACGTATTATATATGTATATTTGGACTAGTACTGTTTATAAATTTGCTGTAAGTGAAGTGCTATAGTCAATAATGAATATGGACCTCCAAATGGAAATGTCCATACTGAACTGGTTGCGCAGATGTGTCATACCAAGACATTATTGAAATTCTATATTTTTAAACATTCCAAGTTCTTGATGCGAATACCATTGGTTGGTCTTGGTTCCATTTTGCCTCGGTTGCGTAAACGACAATGTGTCCTTAACATGAACCCAGAAGGGTGGTGGGTCCGACCGACCCTCGCGTGAGATCTGACTTTCTTTTTCAGTTAACATTTTCTGTAGTGTCGCTTCTTTTAATTTTTCTTGATTTGTATGTCTATCGCGCACATACATACATATATGCATAGTCAAGCGGGAAAAAACCCACATTTCAGATTTTTTGGCCAGAACTTTTTAATGGTTTGACATATCGAAATGCTGATTATACAGGTAGCTAGGCGTAGTCGTAAGCTTTCTTATGAGCTATAGAACACCTCTCTAGGGTGTGCCGTTAGCGAGAAAAATTGTCCCTAACTGGCGGGGAAAAACCCACTGCGGGGAAAAAACCCATATGCGGGAAAAGACCCACCCCACAAATTTTTTGGCAAGCTGCCAGGAGCATTTCTAACCATTCCAAATGAAACAGCGGGTTGTTTTTAGTACAACTGCATCAAAATATATTAGTTTTTGTACTAAAATTGAGGTCATATGGTCATTTGAAAATGTTGTATCTTTAACACATAAACATAGGTAAATCTTGGAAATTTTTTTAAAATTGTTTATTTTCGGCAGTTTAAGCAACCTGTCGTGTAGAAAACGTGTTTTTCTTGTATTTAGACCAAACTAGACCCATTTTAAGACAAAAATAAGCATTTTTGGTCAAAATTGAAATTTTGGCTTGAAATAGCACCGTGTCCGATTTAGACCCCCTGGATCACCCATAACAGTACGAACCCCATACGTGTGCTTGTGGGGGGGGGGGGTTTGGGGGGTTTTCAACCTGAGCTCACCCCCCCCCAGAGGGGTCCCTCACCCCCCCAGAATCCGGATTTTTCCGGTAAAACCGGAAATCACCCCCCCCCCCCTGAACTTCCCCTCCTGCACATGTCTGGTACGAACCCAGGTAGAACCTATACCAATTTAATCTATAGGCTCTATTAAACAAATGTATGTATTGGTTTGACCTTTCCGGTCAATGGTTAGAAAAAATTAATTTTGAAAAGTGGGTTTTTCCCGCCTTGGGTTTTTTTACCGCCAACTCCAGGTCACCCCCAGGTCGCACCGGAGGGGTCAGAGCAGTGTGACATATATCATCATGAAGCGCAACAGATGCCCTATAGGTACATATAATCCGCTTTGGTCTAAGTCTTTCCAGTAGTTCAGGGTGGCCCGGCAAAGTTTGCCAAATTTCGGCACTTGGTCGGACCAAAATTTCCAAAAATTTCAAAGTCCCAAAAAATTTGCAGGGAAGCAGTGGGAGCTACCATAATACACCCTCCAGGGTTATTTTGGATGTCAAGATCGTCAAGAACGTCAAGATAGGCTATGAAAATCCTAGATAGCTCATACCGGTAAGCCCACACTGGATGTGGGTTTTTCCCGCTTGACTATACCTTTTTTATCGAAACGATAAAGAAACTGACAGGGAATTTTTGATTCCACTATATATATATATACACACATAGGCAGGCATGTTTCGTATTTTCGGTCAGGTATGAATTCGAGTATTATGATGAGTATTTATATGCCCGAATAATAATTGTATGCACATATTTCCTGCTTTTAGGCTCTTGTGGTGATTGTATGCCTGTCTCACCAGTTTGTGTAAAAACAGAACCCGCTTGCGATGTCTCGAAATCGGTATGCAACATTTTGTTTTAAAAGTGCGCAATGATCGCTCTTTTTCCGTAAAATGCAAAGTTTGGGTTTGTTCTATTGCACCTGCGTGCAGGCCCGCACCCAGGATTTTAGAAAGGGGTGGGTCCTAGGTTTATCGGAAGGTGGTTTGAAGGTCAAGCTCTAAAATGATTCAGTACGGAGCTCACTTAATGTTGCAGAAGGTTGCACTTTTACACAGACTCGCATCTAGGATTTTGAAAAGGGGGGGTCCAAGGTCATGTGACGGAGGGTATGGGGGTGGAGCATCCCAGCAGTAGATGAATTTTTTATTTTTGCGCAAAATCAATACATTAAAATAGCAAAAACTGTTTCAGTTTGTCGCCCCAAAAGGGGGGTCCAGACCCTTTGAACCCCCCCCCCCTGGGTGTGGCCTTGCTTTTACATCAAAACAGGGCGTTTTTTACAGCTGGGTTTTTCCTACAGGGGGGGTGGTGGCGCCCCCCGCCCCCCCAGAAATTTGTTCCCCCATACTTGGGTCGGGCCTTCCCCACCAGAACTTTAAAGTTTAAAAAGAAAAATAGGGTTTTGAGGGTAAATTTTGTAAGATTTTTCCGGATTCGCCGGATTTTTAGATAGATTTAAGCTTTTTTAGCTATTTTAAGCTTAAATTTAGGTTAAAAATAGTTAATATTTTAGCTCAGCTGCAAAAAACTTACCTGTGTAGGGCATCTGCCTTAGGCGCTACCGGCACTTACCCCATACCCTGAAAGGGTGTGAGACTTCTTCAGGGGCAACTTTTACTTTTAACTTTTTTGTTTATCTAACGTATTTGTGATATTGCGGTTTATAAATGCAGTAACTAGCCTATCTGTACTGTATTCTTCTCCAACCATGCAATGCTTCTTAGTTCATGACCGCTTTTTTCTAGGCTGATTTGCCTGCAAGAACTGTCACTTCCGTGCCTTCAGATACTGTTGAGACCACTTCAGTCTCCGCAGACTTTCCCACGGATTCGGAGAACTGTGGAACCAGTGCGATCACAGTTATAAAGGAGGAGCCAGGCGACGCTGAGTCTACCGATGACATCCTCACGTGCGCCATCTGTGGGGCCCTGTTTGTGGGGGCTGTGGATTTGGAAAATCATGCGGTTATGCAGCATGGTGGGCAGCCCGTGTGCTGTTACTGTGGACGTCTGTTTTCCAGTGTATCCACCATGCGGTCCCATCGAGAGAGTACTCATTCGCGTCGTGCCTGGCAGTGTACCCTGTGCAGGAAAATCTTTAAGTCGCTTAGTACTGGCAGTTTCCATGTGACTCATAGTCATGGTATTTTTCAGTCCAACAGAATGTCAGTGTTGAAGCCTCTTGGACACAGTAAACAGAAGCTATCATTATAGTACTATGCGCATATATATATATATATATATATATATATATATATATATATATATTATAGGGGGGCGCGATAGCGCTCCTATAATATGGGTGTAAAAGGCTCAGCGCGGCCCTTAGAGACCCGTTCGAGCACCGTGCCAGCTAAATACTGAACCAAACTGGACAAATTTGGTATCGTTGGAATCAGCACGACGAGTACAACAAGTAGCAAAAAAGTTTTGGTCAAAATTTTCAACTTTGAAAATTTTCGATTCCGGACAAGTTAGTTACGTCTGTTACTTTTTTTCCGTGTAAGTCACGCTTGGGGAAGCCGTTTTAGTCTAACTCACAAACTGAACGATGTGGGCACTTTCAGCCGGTGAAGTTTGGTTTTTCTGAGAGTAGTATTTGTGTTAACGTACCTTTTGGACAATTTTCCGCTGCCCGGCCCGGCCGGCCACCTGTGCGGCCGGCCAAAGGTGGCCTGACCGCTAAGTTGGCCAAAAAAGGCCAATTTTGTGTCACGGCTACAGGGCTCAGGGAACAAGCTAGAGAGATGCGGCTTGTTGCATAAGAAACTTTGGGATGGGTAGCGTGTCATAACGAGGGCGATTTTTGATATCTGGCCAGGATCGTTCAGGCGGCCGGCCCAAAGTTGGTCCGGCCAAATGGCCATTTTGGAAAAATTTCTAAGTCCCAACTCTACAGAAAATAGTCAAAAATAGGCCTAAATATGCTGTTTTGGGCCATATAGTGGGACGCATATAAGGGTTATCGGGGTCGCTGAACACGATGAGCATAGTCGCATCGCTGTGCGGTGCTGCTATCGTGCTGTACTGCTATGCAACAACCATAGCACGCTGTCTGTAGACTTACTGTAAACGGCTGAACATATGAAACTTGGCGAAAATCATGTCTGTAGTAAGGAGGAACTGTAGCTATGTTAGTTGGTGCACTCTCTAGCTTCCACTGTGCTGTATGTGCTGCCCTAAACACAGCACGAGCTATAACAAGTTATTCATTTGTCACTGGCATTTGAAATTCGGCATACAGGTAGTTTAGGACATGACAAACTATTATAGATAGGTTTCGTATACTTATTACGATGTTACTACATGGTTGCGCTGCAGTAGAGTGCTGCAGAAGTACAGCACGGTCTATAACTAACTACAGATAACTCGCAATCGTCTGAAATTCTTCAGCTACGTTCAGAAGAGCATTGGAAATCATGCCGTATAAGTATCCTTTTTTGGCAGTGACGTTTGCGTCTAGTTGCGCTGCAGTAGAGTGCTGCCGAAGTAAAGCACGGCCTATAACTAGTTACACAAAAGTTGCAATCGTCTTAAATTCTGCAGGCACGTGCAGAATAGCATTGGAAATCATGCCGTATAAGTCCTTTTTTGGCAGTGACGTTTGCGTTTAGTTGCGCTGCAGTAGAGTGCTGCCGAAGTACAGCACGGCCTATAACTAACTACAGATAACTCGCAATCGTCTGAAATTCTGCAGCTACGTTCAGAAGAGCATTGGAAATCATGCCGTATAAGTATTGTTGTATAAGTATAAGTTGCGCTGCAGTAGAGTGCTGCTGAAGTATATACAGCATGGCTTATAACAAACTACAGATAACTTTCTGCAACTTTCTATTATTGGGTTGTCGCATTTTTTTAAAAAAAAGACAACCCTTTGATATGGCTAAGTTTCTTTATTTATTTATTTATTTATTATTCCGGTCAACATTTGTGTCCCCCCCCTTTTTCTCGAGATTGGCTGGGCCGATCGGGCTGAAATTCTCACCATAGTTGTAGGGTGACCTGAAGTGCTCCCGTTTGTAAGGGCATCCCGATATCTCCCGGATTCCGGGAATGGCGGCTCCCGGAATTTTTAAAAATGGTAAGGGGGGACCAAGGGAAACGTAAAAATTTTTTGTCTCCGATTTCGCTCAAAAGTTGGTCATAGGGTAATTAGACCGCGCTGATTTCGAAACCGAAAACGAATTTTCCGGAAAATTTACGGATTTCGAGATATTCTCCCCGGAAAATATCGGAATTTAAAAATTTTCCCCAAAAGTGGTCGATATGGAGCTCAAATGAAAGAGCTCGTCGAGCTGGACAACTTTCCTTCTTGCGACATTTTCCGGAAATGCGTCTAGCGAAAGTTATAGCCGAAAAACTGAAAATCCGGGAATTCACGAAAACCCGGATTTTGGACTTAAAAATTTTTTGTCTCCGATTTTGCTCAAAAGTTGGTCATAGTGTAATTCGACCACGCTGATTTCGAAACTGGAATCGAAATTTCCGGAAAGTTCACGGATTTCGAGATATTGGACCCGGAAAATTCCGGATTTTGGAAAACTTCTCCGAAAGTGGTCGACATGGTACTCAAATGAAAGAGCTCGTCGAGCTTAACAACTTTCCTTCTTGCTACATTTTCCGGAAATGCGTCCAGCGAAAGTTATGGCCGAAAAACCGAAAATCCGGGAATTCCCGGAAAAACCGAATTTCTAAGAATTGTCACAAAAGTAGACTCTATGGTACTCATTCGAAAGCTCTTAGCGAGTAGGAAAAAAGTTGCAATAGCACCAAAGCCTGAAATGTACCAAAACTGAGTTTTCGCCCTTTAGATAAGAGGAAAATGGCTGCGACAACCCGTTGATGCCGGTAGGATTTATATTCTTATTTGTAGTGGATGAGGGATGAGGGTTTTTCTGCCAAAATCTTTGTACTTTTCTAGCTTCTTTGTTCTATGGCTTGGTTGACTGTTACGTAATTATTGGGGGAATTTTTAAAGTTTCTTTCATAATCTTTAACATTCTTGCTTAAGTTTTACTGAGAACCTTAAAAATGAAATAGGACAAGAATAAAAATGCTCCGATGGAGCATGAAAAATGCAATATGGGTGACACTGGGTTGTAAGCAAACAGAGGACTAGGTTTTAAAACGTTAATATGGGAGGGGGCAGGTTGTAAATGCCAGGAGGACTAGGTTAAAAGCGCACTAATATGGACCAGCTTCGCTGAACAACCCATATTCGCGGGTACGCATGCTCCACTCCGCATTTGACCGTTATTGTCTTAAGTTCTAAATTCGTCAGCTTTTCAGGCGGGCTTGCTGATTTTGAAATATTATGCCAAGCGTCTTATAGTGAGTTGCCAGAGCGGGCTTTGTGACACCAATTTTTACTGCATATATGTTGTATTAAGTGTTGATTATATGCATTAATTAAATTAAGTTGTGTTGTAAGTTGTATTAATTATGTATATAATGTTAAGTATTACGAACACAACTATATCTATATAGTAATAGCTGCGAAGTCGTGCCGACATATTGTTAAACTGTTATTGAAGGATTGCCGCCAACATTTTTGTCTGGGCAATTTCCGCGAATATGGGTTGTTCAGCGAAGCTGGTCCATATTAGTGCGCTTTTAACCTAGTCCTCCTGGCATTTACAACCTGCCCCCTCCCATATTAACGTTTTAAAACCTAGTCCTCTGTTTGCTTACAACCCAGTGTCACCCATATTGCATTTTTCATGCTCCATCGGAGCATTTTTATTCTTGTATATATATATATATATATATATATATATATATATACTTATATATATATATGTAGAATTATAGCATAATATATGTGTACATATAGATGTATGTAATGTACGTGGTGCATATGTAAATGTATATAGGGTTTATTTTACTCAGCTTAATTTAGAGATTTGAGAGGGGAGCTCGATTAGGTGGCAAGGAAAATATGTCACTGAAATATGTAGTTTGTGGTTTTGACATCCACTCGAAGTCGAAACGCATTTTTCTTTATTGAAATATAAACGGTATATACGTAGATGATGTGCAGGCTGATGCCGGGCATTTTTTTAGTTGGGGGTGGCACTTTTGGCAGCCTCCACTTTTATCCCCCCACTTTTCGGCATGCCCACCCCCATTTTGTGGGGGTCGCCCAAAAGTGTCGAAAAATTAAGTTTTTTAGGTGAAATTTTCATAAATTTGCTGAATTTTTAGCTAATTTATGGGCTTATCATTTTTAGCTTAAAAACAGCGATTTTTTGTGTTTTTACCTAAAAATGCTAATTTTTCGCTAAAAACTTTTGGTATTTTATACCTTCGACTCGCCCCCCACCACTTCTCGGAAGCCCCCCCCCCCGCACTTCCCCCTCCCTCGGGGGACTCCCACTTTCAAAAGCCTAAAAAGATGCCAGTATGTGATAATTATCGAAAATATTTTCATAGAAGGGCAATAATGGATTGAAATATCCATTGGCGATGGCAACTATTGTGCAATAAGTTAGCATCCCTGTTTCAAGTCAAGTGTGACGTAAACCCACTTTTTTGACATTGAGGAGTTTTGGGATGGGAACAATATTGTGATCATTCGCATAGACAAGGGGGGCATGCCCTCCGAATTCGGAGGCAAAACAGAATCTAATTCGTAGTAGTAGCAGCAGCCTAGTAGTATTTCCTAAAAAGGTTTCGCTTACGGAGCTAATTTTGCAGGCAAATGTTCCAAAGATTTTGCTTGATTCTGACTGCGGTTCAGTTGCAGTAGAAATTGCAAAACATTTTTCATTTGCCTAGAAATTTTTTTCTGACTACTCTGGTGGTAATAGCTATTGCGTGAATCTAATTGCATGTCTTATTGATTGAGGGCGCAATAATATCTTTATCAAACTTGAAAGACCAGGTAGGGATATTATACGAAGGAAGACATGCAACTCAGCTGAGTGGCGAATATGTAGATGTGACGAACATGCTTTGTGTTGTCTGCCGCCATATATACTCTTTAATTTTTAACATGGTTATTGATTTTCGCATTTGTTTCATTTGTGATAGGTTTTGCTTTGCTGTTTATGTCAATAATGAAATCGCTGTGCTTTAAAATTTGTGTATACGTAGTTTTGTTGAACACAAATAAAAGTTTGGGCTTTGGAATTTGTGCAGGTTGTTTGTAGGTTTGTAAACGAGGCAGTGTGCATTTGAATCAATAGTTTGTTATGTCTGCTGGCTTGGGGGCGGGTCTAGGTGCATTTGCTCAGGAACCCGTGGCTGGCGGCTCTCAGCTATCGGGAGTGATGGCTTCGGCGATGCCATTGCTGCTTTTGTGTCTGGCAATAAAATTGTTCAGCTGGAAATGTTAACGGCAAGCATTACTGCTTGTCATTCAGTTTATCTTTATATTTGTAAAAAGCGCCGACATGAAAGGGGCAGCGGATTGTATCCGCCACTAACCATTGAGCCAAGCCGTCCCGAGATAGAATCACTCCCAGATAGGATCATGATAAACTTTGTGTCTAGTCTTCATAATGGTAAGTGTGATTCTGAAAGGAGGGTGGGAGAAATCCTGGTACGTAGTGAAATATCATGACACTGGCTCGTCTCTGTCGCTTGAACGGACTAACTACGCTGCGGAACCTCTCATAGTCGGGAATATTTTCATGAGGTAAGCCTGCCCGGTATCCGGTGTATCTGTCGCAGACTGAGTAATGAACTAAACGGAGGCCGGCCACTAATGTCAGTACCACCCAGAGAGTGTCTTCCTTAAAGATTTGGGTTTGCTTTAGGCGAAAAATTTGAAAACAGGGAGTGGAGGAACCAAAAGAGACAAAATATCAAGTAGATAGATAGATATCACATGTGTCACAAAAAATTTTAAATGACAGTTTTTCATCAAAAAATCTGGCTACGTTTTCGGGGGGGGTCGGCTTCTCTGGGGAATTTTTTAAAAAATAGTGCAATTTTTAAGCTTATGTGCATAAAATCCCCTAAAAGGGGTCCTCTTGGTTACAGAATTTAAGGATGGTCGGTACCTACTCCTTTTTGATATAAACCAGGAAAAGTGGCTCTATATTTCGGGGCACTTATAGGTGAGTAAGGAGCTAGGGCTGAATATGAAAATGGGGGATGTCCGACATGACCCACATGGGGAGGGGCAGCCTCCTCACTAAAGCAAACCCATAAATTTCGTGTAAATTATAAAAGACATCTCGGGTGTTGGTGTTTCGGTTCCTGTACTGTCATTTTGTGGTTTGTTCAGCTTTTCTACACGCAAAGGTGTCGGGGGTGACTCTCCGTGTTTTAAGCTTCCTACATCTGATGTGGGCAGCTTTGCTACCACATTGCTGCCCACCTCAGGTGTCCCTTTATGGGGCCTCGCGACAGCTCTCCAGCTAGCGGGCATGAAGTGACTACATAAATAAATAAATTGCTCAGGAAAATTAATAAAATTATCATTTCGGATGTTGGCAGACAAAGCAGTCTTGGAAAATGACCAAGTCTTCAAAGGCGTTAGTTTAGTTTATGTTGACATCTTTTCAGGCCACTCCAGTGTGTTGAAATGCGACTAACTGTTGCTTTTCGTATTAACTCTGAAAGTTATATTCGCGGTAGCAAAAAAAACTACTATGTGTTGATGTCGTATTGGCCTTCAACAAAATAATAGAAGCATAATAACTAACAAATTAACGCAGGGATTGCGGTTGTAAAATTTCAGATTTTTGCGTTGAGCTGATGTTCAAGTTTACAGAGTTATTTTTGATCATTAAAACGTAAAGCTCCCTTACGGTTGGGAAAATATACCAATACTTCAGCCTGCTGAAAGTTAAAATGTTCAAAAGTCTGGTGTGAATGGTGGTTTTCAGTTGTGTCGGTAAACAAATTTAATTAAGTTAAAATCAGGATGGAATTGAGATGCTCCTGTTGTAACTACCTTGGTGAACCGCACCAGATCCTGAAGTCTCTCTATGGATTTTACGTCCTTGAACATTACTGTCCCCTCCCCTCAAAATGGGGGTTTCCTTTTCTGACTACATAACATGTAGGGAGATATCGCTTAGATGGCTATTGTTTTTCCGTGTTTTGATCACAGAATCCAATCGGCTTTTTGGATAATACGTAAATTTGAGTTGGTAGAAAAATACAATTTAGTGCATTTTAGCGCGTTTTGACAAAGCACATTTTTGTAAATTTTTGACGACCACAGGAAATAGACAAGCCCGGCATTACTCCTTTATTTGAGATGGCCTAAGCTTAATTGCCCAGTGTCCAGCTATGTTTTTCATTCGTATTCCAGTTTATTATCTGACGTTTCTGGGATTTGAACTTCCAGAAGGGATTTGAAACAGGGTGCTAGAGCTATTTATTGCAAGCACTTGAGCGCCATCAGAGGTCCGTCTTTCTGTTGTGCATGCATATGACAGCGTGAATAATTTTCTAATATATCCAGACCTCTAGTACTGTCCCCTTTTGTTTGTTTCAGTGATGGAAGCCTCTAGACCCCATTTAACTGAGTTTCTTCAGCTTTGCTCTGACCTGCAACCGCCATCTCCAGCTCCACTGGCTTCCGGAAAGATTAAGGGAGCAGCTTCTAGATACCACTATCAGTGTGACATCTGCGGAGCTGTATACAATTTTAAATATATTCTGAGAAAGCATCTATTCATCCAGCACGGTCGGTCACGATGCCAAGCTCCTAAGCATACCATCACGCTACCCACATCCGTTTTTTCCTGTCCAAAGGGGCTCTGCCAGGTTTCTAGGACAGAAATCGCGAATTGCTGTGGTGAACCCGGCCTTCAGGAGCCCGTTGTAGCAGACGGCCCGGCGACAGAGGAATTGCCAGAGCCGGCCATAACAACTGCGAATGCTGAGCGAAAGGCGGCGCCGATGTTTGCATGTTTCAAGGCAGGCGGTAATCTTTTATAAATTTGAATTTAACATATTTTCATCCACCTTCAGAAGCTGATAGTGTTTTTTTAATTTGCTCTGTGTTTGCTCTGTGTACAATTTTCCAGAATCCTGAATCTTTGAAATACAGAAAAACCCTAGGGCTGAGCTCGCTGGTTTTTTTCCTAGGCCAACGTCAAAATAGTAGGGGGCGTCCCCCTCCACTTGTGGGGGGAGAGACCAAATGCGGGAGGAATAAAATGCCTTAAAACTACTAAAAATACTGCAGAAATAGCATGTTTTAGATGTGCTTGTATTATTCCGCTAAAAGGTGGTTAAAATAAATTTTAGTGCCAAAACAACCGATTTGTGACGAAAAATTTCCGGAGACACCGGAACCTTTTTGAAACACCAAAGATCCTTTTTTTCTAGGCACCTTATAGTGACTGGGAAAGGGGACCCAAAAAATTAGAGAGGGGGCGCCCCCCACCACCCCTACGCCCACTAAAAATATCTCAGGCCCGAGTACATGTGTGATTCAAGAAAAACGGATTCATTCCCGAGTATGTCCACAATTTCGTAAATTAGTATGTATGTATGAGGAAAATTAGTATGTTGAGACTTTAATATTGCAAGTCGAAAAACTCCGCCATAGCCGGTCCCAAGCCCAGTTGAGGAAGGTTGGCTTTGGGGTCTGCCCACGTGGCCGGCCAACGCTGCTATTTAAGGCGCAGGGCGTATGAAGCCTGTGATACACTGTGCCGGTAGCAGAAACTTACATGCATAGGCAGTCAGTGATCTCGAGGAGGTCCCTGGTTGTCTCATATTATGTAAGTCCGGATTGTGTAGTCCAGCCCATGAGTACACAGTTCTTGTCCAATAAGACTTGCTTGCTGGCTGAGGTCCCGTCAGACAGGAAGCATCTCTTATGTTCTTACCCCCTGACCATCCGCCCCTCAACTCCCCCACCCATCCGTCTACTTTCATCAGTCAGAATCGTATTAGTCAGAATTTCGTTAGTTAGAATTTCATTAGTCAGAATTTCGTAAGTCAGAATTTTATTTTTCTAGTTTCTTCAAAATTTTGCAGGTTGCTGCACAGTCTCAGGGCCTTTCCTTCCCGATAAAGTAGGAGAGAGCAGAGAAGAGCAGAGCTAAAATCAACTATTTTGTAGCTCTTAACTCTTCCCCAAAAAGAACATTGATGATTTTCGCCATACCAAGAGTACATAATGCAACAGTTATTATGTACTCTTGGCCATTCTGATTTTTGTAGAATTCGAACGAAACAGCCTATCTTCATTTCCTGTCTATAAAATAGGTGTACGCGGAACCAACCCAGTTGTTTGGGAACCCTTTTGAAGAGAAAGTTTGCTCGTTGCTGGTGGTAGGGCCAAGACACATACATTTGTGTCGACTAGAAATCATTTTATAAAATTATCATCAAGATCAGCCATCTTGTTACACTTTGCGCCAGGAAGAACAGTGCGTTTTTTTGCAAAATTCTGACAAACGAAATTCTGACGAATGAAATTCTGACTAATGAAATTCTGACTTATGAAATTCTGACAAATGAAAGCTCAACTTATATTATTTCAAAGACCAAAATTCGGGTGTGGGTAAAACCCGGCCCCGGCGCATGCATTTGTTTTAGGTGGGTAAAATACGGCCCCGGCCCCGGCCCCGGCGCAGGGTAAAACCCGGCCCCAATGTTTAGAAAACCCGGCCCCAATGTTTAGAAAACCCGGCGCAATTAAACAGGTGCATATACGTGTGTATATATTATGCATGCAAATACAGAATACATTGTATTTGCGTATAACTTACGATAATGCAAACAGTATATATAATCCCTTGCAACAATGGAAAAGTATATATACGCATTGTTTTGTTTTCATTATGATTTTTTCACAGTTAAGTCACGCAACTACATATTTTTCTTATACATTGCGTTTAATGAAACATTTGCATTTAATGAAATAAGTGTACAGCAAAAGTTTTGAATTTATTTTTACCATACATCACGATGTTTTAAAACAAGTTGAAACCAATATATACGTAATTAAAAAAGCATTCAAGAAATTTTGCTGACATAGTTACACGAAATAAAGAAAATTACAATAAATTTTAATTGTAAAATTCAAAAATTATTAACTTGTAAAGTTTACTGTAAAGTTTTCCAGTTCTCCTTCATGTCTCCCTTGGAAAACGTAAAACCTAAATTTTTAGTCTGCAGGCAAAATGGTAAGATGTCGTCGTGATGTCAAGCCGTTGAAACCACCGCAGCGAGCGTCAATATGAGCCCAAGAGAAACGTGGCGGCTCATATTAGCCAGTTACATCTTGTCCTTTACCGATTTAGATGCTGGCTCATATTAGACGTTTTAAATCTTGTCCTTGGCATATTTAAATGTTGACCATCATAGCTCATATTGCATTTTTACATGCGACTGCAAGGAGCATTTTTCCTACTTGTTAATAATATTGGATAATTTTAAGATTTTTAATCGGTTCTTACAAAATATATATACTTCATATATTTCAAAATTATTTATTTTCATAAGTACCAACCATGAATTAATACAAAATAGCTAGAAAAGGTTGCGTAACACACTGTAAAGTATAAAACTCAACTCATAAACTACTCCTTAAATCTTTACACATATGCGTAATTACACTTACACCTCTGTCATACTGCATAAGAATTTACACTATAAGTGCGCCGGGCTAGTGCGCCGGGTTTTACCCACTTATTAAACTCTGTGTGCGCCGGACTGGGGCCGGGGCCGGGTTTTACCCATGTGCGCCGGGGCCGGGGCCGGAGCCGGGTTTTACCCAGACCCCAAAATTCGGACTAATGAAAGTTTGAAAAGTTAGTTTCTGACTAATGAAATTCTAACATATGAAATTCTGACTACTGAAGATAAACCCACCCATCACCCCCCCCCTCCCTTTGGCCAAACCCATTTCATAAACCAATTCCTTGTCACGCCCCTTATTTTTGAGTGTGTTACTGGTCTATAGTAGCTTAGGTAGGAACACAGGTGCAGGACACGTCAGATCATAAATTGGATACCTTCGATCTGAAGCCAACAACAGGGGGCCGCAAGCAAGAAAGATTGGAGATTCGCCTTCATCCAAAAGAGATCACCAGGATCACAATCGAGATCGCCTGACAGTAAGATACCAGGGATGCAAAAGGTAACCTGCCCGCTAACGTTGATGCGTGTCGGCCAAATGGACGGAATCGGGGGCTTGGCCATATTTGTCTGGGCCTCCACGCGGGGAATACTCTGGTAATCTGTGGGTGGTGCAGTTGTAAAACCTGCTCAGGCAGATAGGGTCTCGTCCTACTGACCTACACAAAGCGCGTGTAGGCAACAAGTCCCCGTCTTAAACTTCCTACATTCGATGACGACAACCCTGCCATGAACAGGGTTTCTGTGATTGAATGCCCTTCGGGGCCACGCGGCAGCTCACCAGCTAGCGGGCGGGAAGTTATACTTACTTACTTGCAAGGCGACAGCCAATTGCAACAGCTTACAGACATCCAGAATCCAGAAACACGGTAGGGTTTCTAATCCATGATTTCAATAGAAAGGATTCGGTAGTGCCTTAGTTTATTATGAAGCTGACAACTTCATTTTGAAATGTCAAAATGCTGCACTGGAAAGTTAAGCTAAAACCGTTCGGTACATACTGGACGAATGAGCTTTTATTAAGCTAAAACCGTTCGGTACATACTAGACGAATGAGCTTTTATTAATCTAAAAGTAAGGTGCAAAAAGTTAACACTCACTACGCACTCGAGTTCAGTAGTTTAGTCTGAACGTTATCATCTCGATAGCAGTAAATAGCAAACTAAATCGTGCAGGGCGGTTGGAACGTTTCAGTTTGTTTACTTGGGTTGAACTTCCAGTTTGCCCCCTCAGAGTTTTCGTTCATGGAAACACCCCGTAGGAGTTGCAAAAGTATTCGACTTCGGCCGATGGAAAAATGAAGTGGTCCTAGCTCTGATCTCAATATTGTGGCGGTATTGTGCATGTGGCCTCGAGTTGTTTTAATTAACAAAATTTGATTGGCTTAAAACCTTGAAGGGATTGGCCCTGATGTACTGGGTACTATACAGAAGCGAGATACTGTTAGCCGGATTCTTCCCACGTATTACACGTTTTAGGCGAGACAAGAACCCCCGAAACGTCCTCTCTTAAATGTGGGTTTCCATTTACTAAATATCTTAGAATACCTTGGTTTTTTGTGATCAAGAAATCGGTTTTTTGGATATTACTTAAATTTGACTTCGTAGAAAAATTAATACCATTGAGTGCAATTTTAGTGCGTGGTGACGTCGTTTTTGGAATTTTTTTGCCGGCCCCACAAAAAGACATCCCCAAAATAAGCCCGGTCCTGAGATGGCTTAGTAACAGCTTACAGTTACCCCAATATCCTACTACATTTTCAGACACTTTCCAGTTTCTTTCTGACATTTCTGCACCAGTTTACACTCATCTTTTCATGCATTTTACTGCTTTAATATTTTTCTATTACTAGGGGTTTCTTTAGTGCCCTCCCTCCACATTTTTTGGGTTCCCCCATTAGATTTGTTATTACTATAAGGTGCCCAGAAAATGCCAAATTTTGAGGACATTTAGTCAGAATATTCCCGGCTATATATATAGTAATCTTTTAGTCTGAAAAGGTCTATTTTTGATATATACCAAATCTTAATATTTGAGCACGTTTTGACTTAGTATAGTAAGGATCTGTAGATTACAGGATATGTTTGTAGTTGTTTTGGCATTTTGGGTTATCTTATTCCTGTCCACCAACTAAAGGGGAACCCCCCCATTTTTTCGGTCGAAATAAAACCTAGCAATTTATCCTCTAATATTTTATTTCAGTGATGGAAACTCGAAGAACCAACTTTACTGAGTTGGTCAAGCTGTGCTCCGATTTGCAGCCCTCGACTCCACTTGCTTCCACAAAAATTAAGGGAGCCATTCCTGGATATCAGTATCAGTGTGGAGTCTGCGGAGTTGTATACAATTTAAAATATATTTTGACAAAACATCTACTTAGCCAGCATGGTTGGTCTCGACGTCAGGCGCCCAAGCACACCATCACGCTGGCCACATCCGGTTTTTTCCTGTCCAAAGGAAGTTTCCATGGGTTCTAGGACTAAAACCTCGAATTGTGAACCCGACCGTCAGGAACCCGTTACAAGAGACGGACCGGGGACAGAGAAATTGTTAAAGCCAGCCATTTCGAGGGCTGAACAAATGCCCGATCCTCAGTCTTCCGTTTTAAGGACAGAGGTAATCTTTTTAAATGTAAATTTAAAATGTTTAGTAGGAATGCACCGGAGCTTGGCCCCCGGCCCCAACCGCAGTGGCGGCTCCTGTGCATCTCTCTAATTTTTAGCACTGCCAAGCTTTTAAATTTTTTCCTCAGAAGCATTCCCTCGCGGATAAATATTTCTAGTTAGGGGCGTCTGGACTCCGGGGAATATTCAACTGAGCATTCTTTAAAGTAAAAAGTACTAAGGCTCAGCTCGGTTTTGTGTACACAAATGTCGCATGTACTGGTCCGCGAATATTTTGAAAAACGAAAGCTTGGACATTTCATGAGAAAATTTGGGAGGGCGTTTAGAGGAATTTCCCCATCCCCCAGTCCAGAACCTTCTTGTGGCTGTGGGTATTTCAATAAATTAGTTGCATTGGTTGGCCGCTCCAACACTGAGCGATGATCTGGATTCTGATAGGTTACAATTTTGATTTTTTAGATGCGTTAGAATCTTTTATTTTAAGTTTATTTGAAAGAATACGTACAAGTAGAAGTACTGCTAGCCCCCACTTCACCCTTATTCAGAAACTTAGAACTCATAGTAACTTTTCAAGCCTTGTCTTTCTTCCTTTCGCGGGTGGAATTTTACATGTTCCAGACTCATATTAGCACCCTTGCGGAGCATTGTGCCCGCTTGTATGTATATTTACAATATGTACGTATATTTACCATTGTTTTAGTTTGTTTTAGATACACTTACAGAGCCGGTTGGCACCGTTTCAAGACCTCCAGTTTGTATTAAGCCAGAACCTGAGGACGATTCCTCAGAATTGGTATGGTATTACCATTAGTACATATGACACCAAGTCTAGTCTCTGTTATCAGAGCAGAAAATTTGCTCTGTTCGCTAACCACTGACTCCCCACAAATTGGACCCATCAGTTTAAAGAAATTTAAGCGTTACGCTTGTTTAAAGTTTAAAGTTCCAAAACACAACTACTCAGTTGGTTCAATGTGCGTCTGTTGAGAGCTTTAGAATACAAACATAGTCTTCGCATTTCTTTGAACTGATGGGTCCAATTTGTGAGAGGAGGGGTCAGCCGTTAGCAAACAGAGCATGGTTTTCGCTCTGATAACAGAGACTGGGCTTAGTGTCATACTCTAATCATTTGTATATACTCTTGGTATTACCTATTCTGGCTTTTTCCTAGGCCAAAATTGTTTAAGGGGGAAGTCTCTGGGTTTTGTCTATGTGGGGGGAAGCCCCCACTAGTGGTGAGGGGGAGGACCAAAACGTGGGGAGAATCAAAAGAAGTCTAAAATCGCAAAAATGCTTTAAATTTGCCTGTTTTGTACATATACTGGTATAACAATGCTCAAAATACTCAATTGAGTTTGACTACGAATATAGACGATTTTAGACCAGAATATTTCGTCGAAGCCGAAATTTTTTTGAAAAATTATACCAAAAATCCTTAATATTTGGCATTTCCTGGGCACCTTATAGTGAGTGGGGGAAGTCCAAAAAAGCGGAGGGGGTACCGAGGGGAGAAGGAGTCGAGTAAATAGTGGGTCCTGCCCTCCCCCACTAAAAAATCTGGGGGCATGCCCTCCCTTAGGTCTGATGAGGTGGGGTCGGGGTGAACTAAAAGTTGAGAACGAGGCATGAGAAATGGTAAGGCGGAAACACATGTGAAACCCTATTTTTTGGGCAATCCTGTAGCTTCGATTCTGGAATGGGACCCAAGTATGGGGGGGAACTTGGATCTCTCCATCCTCGTAGGAAAAAGCCAGGCTTTAAGCAGTCACAGTTAGGCTCGAAATTCACTCAATTTTTACTTAGTTTTTCCTTATTCTACCGCTATGACTTAGGTCGCTGCTACAAACGGTCAGTGCGTTATTTGTAAGACTTAAGGTTTTGATTTCCATTTGTGCAGTGTTTTTTGAATCATTGTAACTTTTTAATTTGTGATGTTGGAAAGTGAATTTATGCATCATTTGAAAGCTTATGCAGGCTTCTTTCTACAGGGGTAGTGCAGCCACCCCCCAGAAAGTCGGCCTCCCAGACTTGGGTCCCCCCAAAATCGCCCGGGATTCGGGACTCTAAAGTGCCCGGAAAAATAGGGTTTGGAGGGTAAATTTTGCAAAATGTTTCCGGCTTCGCCGGAATTTTAGGCATTTTTAGCTATTTTAAGCTTAGCTAAAATTTAGGTTAAAAGTCGTTAATATCAGCTCAGCAGCAAAACTAGCTATTTTTAAGCATTTTTCGAAAAATTAGTCGTCCTCAGAAATCTGTCCCCCCAGATCTTGCCCCCTCCCCCCAGAAATTTTTGCCTAGGAATAATGAGTATAAACAGTATAATGAGTATACGTCCTGCTCGTTATGCGCAACTGGGAAATAGCTTATGTTCTGGCAAACCAGTTAAATATAGACCGTCGATTTTTAAGCATCGATTTCTCAAAACTGCAGAATTGGCCAAAATTTCTCTTTGTGCTGTCATATATATAACACATGTGGCTCCAGTGACGTTTTTTTCGGATTTGGCTCAGCAGGTTTTAACGTTCGAAAATCGGCCAAAAGTACGGTGACACAAAATTTCCCAACTTCGCATTGAGTTTTCTAGTGACTGGAATCGTTTTATCCCAATTCAAGAAAACGCCCCTTCGCAGACACGCAAATTTTTACTCTGTAAATATTCCCGAATGCGTCCTTTAGTTTTTGAGAAATCGATGTTTTGCCAAAATAATTTTTCAATATTTATTATCTCTAGTTTAAGTAATTAACTTAAAATGGCAACTTTTGGATCGTCGAAATCATTTTTTTATTTTTACTGACTTAACCGTTACAAACACCTCAATAATGGTTGCAAAAGCAAATTCAATTCAATTCTGTACCCTCTTTCCATCCAAAACAATCAATCCGGTGTTTATACTGCCTACAGAGAGAATGTCAAAAAACGGAAATTTCTAATTCACCTAAAAATACGGGACTGATTCCAAAATACTAAATATTACAAAAACAAGTTATTTCGTAAGTGTTAGCTATTTCCGTAAAGGATTAACTTCGTAAGAGTGAACAGTGCCCGAAAGGAGACCTATTTCCTTAAAAATTTCAATAACATTTTTCTAAGATTCTGAAACACTGTCATCAAGGCAGGCTGGAGGAACTTTTTTCGGATTAATTCTTTTTACCTTTCCTTTCAAAAACTGCGTGGTCCCAGACCCACAAACAATTTTTTAGGTCCGCCTCCCACCTCTCAGAAAAAACTTTGACCCCAACGTGCAGCGCTATATGCTGCAGTTAGTATCTTATATTTTATTATATTTTGTTATATTTTTTAGTGTTTTAGGCAGATTCTCCACCAGGAACCGTTTCCGTGACTTCGAGTATTCCACAGACATCAACCAAGGAATGTTCCACAAAATCTGATACGAGTGAAGCTAGGAATGCCATCACAGTTATAAAGGAGGAGCCAGGCGACGCTGAGTCTACCGATGACATCCTCACGTGCGCCGTCTGTGGGGCCCTGTTTGTGGGGGATGTGGATTTGGAAAATCATGCGGTTATGCAGCACGGCGGGCAGCCTGTGTGCTGTTACTGTGGTCGTCTATTTTCCAGAGTAGCGGGCATGCGCTACCACCGAGAGAGAATCCATTCACGGCGTTCCTGGCAGTGTACCCTTTGCCAAACCGTCTTTAAATCTCTTTCCACAGCCAGCGGTCACGTGTCCCGTATTCATGGTGTTTTTCATCACTGCAAAATGTCCGTGCTCAAACAGGGAGAACCTCATAAGAAACCAAAGAAACTGTCGTCATAGTTTATTTTTGCCGGGTCTGTTTGCAATATTATAATCGCCACTCGTTTAAGTAGAATTCGTCATGAACTACCCATGTGATATTCTGTGCCTCCATTTTGGAGACTGGGAAGGTTTACGTACTGTTTGTTTTGGGAATGTATATAAGTCTAATCAGCTTAATCCTCTATCTAGTTCATTCTGCCTGTGCTGCAAAAGTATTCATCCAGTGAACAACACAAGCGCTAACATTATCCCTTGTCCTTCTGGTGAATTTTGTGATCAGTGCATTTTTAGACAGCTAGATTATCGCGGGTTTGGAGGGCCTGCCTGTCGATGACAGGGCAGTCTAGTCTAGGGTTGTTTTTCAAAGATTTCCGAAGCCCTCTCCTAAAAATTACTTTCCCCCGAACTTGACCCTCTCTGGATTTCTGGCTTACCCAGAACCCCCCCCCCCCTTGTGAAGTTATTTGTACCGAAAACGGCAATTTTTAAAACATTTCCGGCTTCGCAGGATATTTTTGCTTTAAAATGTGCATCGTGAAACATATCTAGGATGTTTTGAAAATTTTGTGCCAGGGCTTTTTGAAAATCGGACCTGCGTAAATTTTGCGCATTTTGTTTTCGAGTTTTTATATTTAATTTCGACTGGGTAAAATTGCAAAAATCGTATCTCAACGCACTGGCGTACCCAGTATTGCGTGAGGGGGGGGCGGTAAAATTTTTCCCGGGGGGGTCGGGGGGGCAGAGCCCCCCAGAAGTTGAAGAAATTTTTTGTTTTTGCAATCAGGGTATTTTTTAGGGATTTTTTTCGGGGGGGGGGGGGCTCCCCGGGGCCCCCCCCGGGCCCGGGGGGGGGGAGAAATTTTCGGGGGGGGGGAGACTTTTTGGCCAAAATGAGCCACAAAATGGTATTTTTTGGCGTATTTTGCATGGTGAAACGCTAAAAGTTCTCCAAAATGCCAGGATTTAAGCTAAAAATAGCTATTTTTACGAAAAAATCTTCGGCGAAGCCGAAAAATTTTTGAAAATTAGCCTATTTTTGGCAAAAATTTGGGCACCCAAAAAATCCCGGGGGGGGAAGCAAAAATCCCGGGGGGGGGGGGGGCGATTTCGGGGGGAAGGCATTTCCGGGGGGGAAGGTCAATTTCGGGGGGGCCCCCCGCCCCCCCCCCCTGTACAAAATACCCTGGCAATAAAATCGGTCGTCGCATCTTTAATTCTTTTTATACTGAAGAACTGAACAAATTTTTTAAAATTCTTGGCATTTTTGGGCAAAAATGGTTATTTTCTCCGAAAAATCGGATGCAGTTCAACCTTTTTCTTCACAAATGCAATAAATATGCGGTTAAAAACTAGAAAATTCGCGCCGAAGGCGCGAAATTTTTAGGTTTTTTGCCCTTTTTCCGCTATCTCTCCTTAATTTTTTCTACCTTCGAATCGCGACGGGGGGGCGGCCGCCCCCCGCCCCCCCCCCCTGGATCCGCCCCTGTCTCAACGTTATATATATAAACGCACTTATGCGTCAAACGAGTTTTTAATAAATCTTTGCTTCATTTTTCGTTGCGTGCTCATTGATTTACGGTGCAAAAGTTTCGTAAGAATATCCGTCGAAGTCATACAGTTGTGCGAAAAAGCTGTAAAAAACGGCAATCATTTAACAGTGAGGGTGGATTGGCTTACTTATAGGCCAAAAGTTATGGGTGGCGCTCGAAGAACCCCCTCATCGATGGGGGGTTCACCGAAAATTCTGGGGGGCATATTTTTTTACAAATTTTTAGTTTTTTGTGTAAAAGAACTGCTGTAAATCGCTAAGAAATAACTAATTTTAGGTGTTTTTAGGGTAAAATAGTGTAAATTTCGTTAAAAATCCGGCGAAGCCGGAAAATTTCTTGAAAGTTCAGGGTGGAAATGGTAAAATTTGGCAAATTTTTGGGTTACCGGGGGATTTCGGAATTAATGCGGGATGCTCCCCGAGTGGGGGCCTTCAGAATGGCACCCCCAGGGTATTTTTAACGGAGGTGGGGCGAAGTTGACCCCCCCCCCCGAAAGAACCCTAAAAATACCCTGCCCGCCCCCCAGTAGCAGTAAGCCAGATTTGATTACAATGCTGTAAAAACCTATTTTGAGGATTGTGTCTTGTGTCAAAAGCAAACTTACCCCTCATGTTTGTTTGTGTTGGTATTGTTAACGTGCTAAGTTTAAGTTACTTTATTTTTTCTTGTTCATGCATCACTGATTGTACATGATGTATGCATAATCTGCACAATTAAGTAAAGTATTCCTTTTTTGTTAATGCATTCGTGGAGTTGTGATAAATTCTTAGGATATTCTGGAGTAAGTTTCTGATTCTCTTCGAAATGTCTGGCGCTACTGCTTACAGTGGCATTGCTTGCCTGAGTTTTTTAGGAGATCGCGACCTCTGGAATTCTCTAATTGATTTTTTCGATGCTAGCTTTTTTGGAGTTCCCCTGTTCCTGTACCACTTGCCAAAAATAATATCCGTGAAAGTTTTTATGTCCTAGATTGTCTTCTGCTGACACGTGTAGATGTGTATAATGCGGTTAGCATACAATGTTTACCTTTTTCAAACATTTGGGTGTTCAAAAAGGTTTTCTGGATAAAGAAAAAACTACTGTTTGCTCCTCACTCTCGAAATCAGTTTTTGCCGCCTTGCTGGCATGACGGCGATGTTATCCAACCAGCCCCTTTGAGCCACTGCTGTTACCTAGCCTCCCTCCTCCATTTTGATTTAAAATTAAATTTTAAAATTTAAATTAAATTAAATTAAATAGACTTATCCTGCATTATGAGGTAAAATTCAAACGTTTGCCTTTTGTGAGAATTCAGTGAAGATTTGTTTTGCAGGGTTTGCCTGCATTTATAATCTCGGTCCAATGTATGTAGGATCAAGTAGTTTTTTGGTTTACTTCTTATATTGTTTATTATTACAACAATTGTAGTCATATTGGCAGTAGCAAATGTCGACGGTGTAGTCTTCTTAAATATTCCCATTTCGAATTTTAAGTTTGCAAAAATTCAGTTTGAGGAAGGGCGGAGATCCCCTGGCTTTTTCTATTTTCCCTTAGAAACTTTTAAGTGCGCTACTAGTTTGTTTTGATTCTATTTCCAGTAGTACCGTCTGTACCGATTATTTCTTAATTATCGTTTAATGGTTTCCATCACTGGCTGTTTTGGGAGGTGATGACTGATACAGATTATTTGTCTTCTAAATTATTTTCTGACCGCCTTCTAAGCTTACTAATGTTTGATAGTATCGTCCTAGAATTTTTTAGGATTTTGAAAGAGGGGACGACTTCGAATCGTGGGGGGACAAGCCTCCTAAAGTATAAATATACCAACATTACCAACCAAAAAATTAGCATTTTTAAGGTAACGCAAAATATCTTTTGTAAGCTTAAAATGAGCTTATAAGTTTTAGCTTTAAATTAGCTAAAAATTAAGAAAATGTTTAAAATTTTACCTCGAAAGCTTATTTTTTGACATTTTGGGGCTACCGCTGAAAGCGTGGTTGGGGACCATAGGGATATAGAGCATTCCTCCCCAATAAGGGGGAGGGGCGGGGTATTCTGCTATAGTCGCGAAAATTCACCAAAAATTTTAGTATTTTTGGTGTAAAATCTTACAGCAACTTCAAAAAAGTCAAATCTTTGGCTTGCTTATCATTGCGAGAAATTCACGTGTTAAGGGGGGGGCTACTAAGGTTTGCCCCGACTTTGTCCGATTGGCCTACTTTTTGGCGAAGATATAGAGCATGGGTGTGGTCCAGAGATGAAACCGGGTCACCGGGTCCAGTTCGGGTCACTATATGGACCAACGGGTCTCCGGGTCACCGGGTCAGAGCTCTGACCCGGTCTTGACCCGGTATTTTTGATTGGAGTAATTATAATGCTGTTATAGGATATTTTTACAAAGTTTTACCAATTTTTGCCAACTGAAGACTTCAACAATTACTCAAAAACTAGCAATAGAAATATTCTTAACTTAATTGTGTAGTTTTTAAAATGCTTGTCGCTGTAGTAGTGTACTGTCCTCATAATATTTGCAGTGTCCTGTCAGGGTTGCAGGTATCTAGGTTTGAAACTACGAAATGATTGCGTTGAATCTTAACTAGAAAATGAAAACCATTACACGAGCCCTGAGAGTCTGAAATCTTTATTTTAAAATCTAAAATTCTGCATGTTTCCTCCATCTACTGTTAGTCAGAGATGAAACCGGGTCACCGGGGGTCACCGGTCAGTTCGGGTCACTATAAGGGCTGGACGGTCAGCCGGGTCACCGGGTCAGGAGCTCTGACCCGGTTTTGACCCGGTGTTTGTCATTGGGGGAACTTTTTGCTGTTGTAGGAACTTTTTACAAGTTTTTGCCAACTGAAAACTTCAATAATTACTCAAAAACTAGCAAAAGAAATATTTTTAACCTTGCAGTTTTTGCAATTGTTATGACTTACTATCTTTTGGAGCTAATTGTGATTGATTTTATTTATAGAATACATTGTTTAAATCCTAGCTATAAGCAAGAATATTTCCAACAATTTCCGCTGAGTGAAACTTAAATTATACAACTAAATATTTTACTAAAATTTATAATGATAAAACACAAAAGTGCTAATGTTAAACTCCATGATTAGAATTAGATGGTGTGATGGCTTTGGCAACGTATTTTGTTCCAATTTGTTTGATTCGAAAAGCTATGTAGTTTATTTCACATTATTGAGTGCGAAATCGTGCAAATCAGTTTTGATTTTTTCCTGCTTACTTACAATATTTATATACTTTCCAATGTTACTACTTTTAGGTAAGCAAAACTTTAGCCCAACTTCTTGTTTTAGACGCTAAAAATGTCCAAAAAGGTAAAAAACACTCCCCGCACCCAATAAACGTATTTTTTTAATTTTTTTCAAGCTTAAACCTGAATTTTCAAAAATACCGGGTCACCGGGTCACCGGGTCAGGGGTCGACCGGGTCACCGGGTCACCGGGTCAGTAAATAGTGACCCGGTTTCATCTCTGCTGTTAGTGATTTATCACTGCTGCTATTATTTTTGGAGGGAGAGGGTCAGACTGTGACTCGGTTTAAAATCTCGGTAAGAAGGAAAATCTCAGCAAAACAAGGTTTACAGATTCTGAGTTCTACTTTACATTTCTTGCAATTGTTATGGCTTACTACATATCCTCAGGAACCAATTGTGATTGATTTTATTTCACATTCTCTGAATCCTGAGATATATGAAAAAATAATTTCCTAAAAATTACCGCTGAGTGAAACTTCAATCACACAACTAAATGAAAAATATATAATGATAAAACATAGAAGTGCTAATCTTAAACCCTATGATTAGAACATGATGTTATGACTTTGGCAAAGTATTTTGTTCCAACCTGTTTGATTCAAAAAGCTGTGTAGTTAGTTCCATCACATTATTGAGTGCAAAATTGTGCAAACCGTATTGATCTTTTCCGGCTTACTCTACAATATTCACTTTCCAATGCTACTATATACTTTAAGGAGAGCAAAACTTTTGCTCAACTTAATATTTTAGTCGTCAAAAATGTCCAAAATGGTAAAAAACGCCTCACTGCACTCCAATAAAGTATTTTTAATTTTTTTGCAAGCTTAAACCTGAATTTTCGAAAATACCGGGTCACCGGGTCAAGTCGCGGGTCGACCGGGTCACCGGGTCTGTAAATAGTGACCCGGTTTCATCTCTGGTGGTCAAAAAAATATCGGGTAATTGCGATCTTAGCCGCCTTCCAGCCGTGTGCAGTCGTCGGGTTTGTGCCCGACCCCCAAGTTTTCACAACTACAACAACATAATTAATTAAAAATTTCTACTGACTGCTAGGCCAAATGCTTCAAACTGCCATTCGCCAATATGATTTGGCACATATGTTCCTACCTGCAGAAAAATTGTAGATGTCTGTATCTTATCTGCATCTCTGGAATTACTCTTCAAAGTTGAAGCTTCGGCAAAATGTAAAAAATTTTGGCTAACGAAAGGAAAATTTTATTATTGATGCGAGCTATAAGGCTTTAATTTGGCACAGAAAGGAGTCTCTATAGGAGTACTCTTGAGCAATGAGCAGGAAATTCTGCAGCGTGAAAAATTTTTTATGTCAAGTTTAATCTTAAAAAATTGCCAAAATCCCTTTTTTTTGGGCAATAAAGCACCCCAGAAATCGAAAAAATCAAATTTTTTTTGAAATTAAAATTTTTTGAGATATTTTAACTCAACGTGGTCGAAAACATACCCACAAACGATTTCAGCTCGATTAGCGAAGTTTCGAGACTTCTGTGGCTGCAGAAAGCCTCTACACAGGATCCGACGGACTGCAAATGGCGATTTTGGTACTTTTTGAAGATTAAAGTTGACATAAAAATTTTTTCACGCGGCAGAATTTCCGTCATCTGGTACAAATGAGTACTCCCATAGGGCCTCCTTTTGTGCCAAATTACAGCCTTATAGCTCGCACCAGTAATAAAATTTTCTTTCGTTAGCCAAAAATGTTTAAATTTTTGCCGAAACTTCAACTTTGAAGAGTAATTCTGTAGGAGATGCAGATAAGATACAGACATCTAGTATTTTTCTGCAGGTAGGGACATATGTGTCAAATCATATTGGCGAATGGCAGCTTTGAAGCTTTGGCCTAGCAGTCAGTAGAAATTCTTAATTAATTATGTTGGTAGTTGTGAAAAACGGGGGTCGGGCACATAAACCCGACGGCTGCACACGGCTGGAAGGCAGCTAAGATCTCAGTACCCGATATTTTTTACCACACCCATGCTCTATAATCTTCGCCAAAAAGTAGGCCAACTGGACAAAGTCGGGGCAATTCGATTTTAGTAGCCCCCCCTTAAGCTGTATCATGGACTTTCTGAGTCTGTCTTGATCTTATTTCGAAACATGCTGGCATTCAAGTTCTCTTGTTCAAAACCAATTGTCTAGTCAGTGTTAAAATTACCTATTCATGTTTTTGCCATTAGAAACGGCTGAAAATAATTTTTTCGTGGGGGAGGTTCGGGGCCCCCCAGAGGAGGTCCCCCCAAAAGCCCCTCCCCAAATCTCCCTTACACCTACCT